>JARHVA010000016.1:12430000-12432685 GCA_037957365.1 Torreya grandis | reverse complement strand
CTCCATGCAATACCTAATATATTAAGCAATTCTACGTATCAATAATTGAAAATGAAATCCCCAATCGTGGATAAGGTGCATATGGCCCGGCATTCAATTTTTTCAAACTTATGCTCGAATGATCATTGAAATTTAAAACATTAAAGATAACTATGGCTATTATTGAATTTCATATATATCCAAAACGGTTGGGGGTTGGAAATTCCAACTCGGGAATCTTCCGTTTTATCGCGATCTTGACATGAAAGGCATCGTTGAGAAAAAAATTTACAAGCGATACACGCGCTCTTTCTTTATAATTTCGTTATGCATCTTTCTTGACCATGTCTTTCTAATTGAATACAACATTTAACAGACGAGTTATAATACTAAGCTTTAACAGTCTTAGAAAACACTAAGCTCGTTATAACACTAAGCTTTAACAAAACTGACGAGTTATAGCACTTGTCATGCCTTTAAATGTCTTAGAAAACACTAAGCTCGTTGAAACATTTCGTTCAGCTACATTTTAATTAAAGATTTATAACTACCTGCAGATTCTTTCAAGTTTTCATTACCTATAACTACCTGCAAATTCTTACTAATAGAAGGATAAAAAAGAAAATTTTATTTGAGGAGGTACTTAACAAAATTAAAAAAATTTACCAAACAAAGGACTAAACAATTTACAGAGAGACTTTTTCAATTAACATAAATAAATTATCAAGAAAACAAAGCAGGATTAAACCTGGTCGAAATCTCGTTACAGTGGACTTTCTGAATCCAAGCAATGCCGTAAGCGATGATGCTAAAATATCAACGTGCTACCGATTTCCTCCCCCAAACCGTCAAATGCTTCGTCCTTGTGACATTCCTCACGAATTCGATGTTCTAGTAGCTGCTGGGTTTGACAATAATGCAGTTAATATTGAAGTGAAAATAAAACTACAATTAAACGTAAGAGTTTAAAGAAATGACCATTTCATGCAAAACACTCAGCATTCAAAGCGTTTAATAGAGACCGCTCACCTAATTCTCACGGAATCACATCCTATAAATTGTGGCGCTTCGAGCATTCATCATTCAGATCTATGTAGTGAATCCTCTCTGAGAACAAGTTTGAGTGCAAGCCTTGTTTTGTTTTTAGTCCTGTCTTTTGGCATCGCTTTGTAATCCCAATTCTCTGTTATCAAACGTTTCGAGCGTCTGAAATCCCAGTCATTGGATTTATATAATGAGTGCGGTAAAGAGTTATGTCAGAGTTGCAACTCTGACGTCAATTCTAGTTATCTTTACCCTCGTGTTTGTGGTAGTCGATGCTTCCGCGAAATCGGCATGTAGCCAAACTCCTTTTCCAGATCGATGCGTGTCGTCTATGGCTTCCTATCCTGCTTATCATACGGCCAAGCTTGACAATCTTACTAACGTCGCATTGCAAGTCAGCATGCAACTGGCCCAAAAAGCTCGCGACTTTGCTATGAGTCTCCAAAATAATGCTATGAATGAAAGAGAGCGCGCGGCTTGGCAAGATTGTTTGGAACTCTTTGAAGATACCATGGATCATCTCAACGTCTGCTTGAGCAACAAAGACAAGGCCCCACTTTGGCTGAGCGCAGCGCTTACAAACCAAGACACCTGCTTGAACGGATTTCGTGATGTCAATCTCCCTGCTAATAATTCTATGAGAACACTCATGTATTCAAGAACAGTGAATCTGTCGGAGTTAGTGAGAAACTCGCTTTCCATGTACAAGCTCTCCACCCTGCCCACCAACACCGGCAAAAACCGGCGGCTGTTATCGGTTGATGATAATGAACGTGAAAATTTCTATTCTAACTATGGTCGCGTGAATGGAGATGGATTTCCAGAATGGGTATCGGCAGGAGACAGGAGGCTGTTGCAGTCGTCCAGTCCGGCCAGCCAAGCGAACGTTGTTGTTGCCCAAGATGGTTCTGGCAATTACCGAACAATCGCTCAGGCAGTAAACGCTGCCCCTCAGAAGACTAGCAAAAGATATGTCATCTACATTAAGGCGGGGACTTACAAGGAGAATATCGACATATCGAAGAACATAATGAATTTGATGCTCGTCGGGGACGGAAAGGACAGAACCGTAGTGACCGGAAGCAAGAGCGTGCAAGACGGCGTTACTACCTTCCAAACCGCTACTGTCGGTAAGACTCTCAAATCAGATGTAAATCTGTTAAAATAGAGTTCATAATTACACAAATGATTTATGAGATTGTTTTTGTTGCATACAGCGGTTTCTGGCAACGGATTCATTGCAAGAGATATGACGTTCGAGAACACGGCAGGAGCGCAGAACCAGCAAGCCGTTGCACTTCGAGTGGGCTCAGACCAGTCGGTGGTGTACCGTTGCAGCATCAAAGGGTATCAGGACACTTTGTATGTCTACTCCCTCCGTCAATTCTATAGCGAAGTCGATATCTACGGCACTGTCGACTTCATATTCGGCAACGCAGCGGTCGTTATCCAGAACAGCAATATTATTGCCAGACGACCTATGAGCAACCAGCAGAACACAATTACTGCCCAAGCGAGAACGGATCCCAACGAAAACACTGGAATATCCATCCACAATTGCAGAGTGAGTGCTTCCTCTGATTTAGTACCTGTCAAGGGATCGATCAAGACATACCTGGGTAGGCCGTGGAGGCAATACTCTCGCACAGTATTCATGCAATC
>JARHVA010000016.1:12345000-12422500 GCA_037957365.1 Torreya grandis | reverse complement strand
CCATTTAGTAAACATTTACATAAGATCTTCTCGTTTGTGACCTATATTTTTTTTATAGTTTTTCAATTAATACTTTTTTTTATTTTCAAGTAAATAGATCATGAAAACTAAAAAAAAATGGATAATTAGTCATGCGACATGACTAACTACCTCAAAAAAAATGAAAATCATTTTTTTTTAAATGTGTGTGGATTTAGGCCTAGTTTGTAACCATATAACTTGTTTTGCACTTGGATCAAAGAAAAAAATTACATGAAAATGTATAGGCATGTATATTTACATCATGTAGTGGACTAAAAAAGGTATAGATAGAAATCAACATAATTTGAAACCTTAATTTAATCCAAAAATTATAAAAATCATATTTTTGGAAAGAGGAGAGCATGATCATCATGATGGTATTAAGTTTTTGAATTTTACATTTGAAATTCATAGTGTATTTAGAGATCAAAGTTGAATTTTATTGTTTTTATCAAAAATCTCAGGGTCAGTTGTAGATAGATAAGTCCAAGCCTTTGCCTCAGGAATCCGAAAGGCTTGGTGTTTGAGTTCAAATTTAAATAGAATTATCATGTTTTTAACATGATTATTCTAATAAATAATGAAATTTCATTATTATAAAATCAATAACGTTATTGTGTTCTTATTATTTTTCATATAAAAGCATGTGAACATAGACATGAAGCCAATCTTGACTTGCAATTAATATTTACTACTCTAAATGTTATGTTTACATTTATATTGTTACATTTATTTCCTTATACTTTAAATTTATATTATTAAATTTACTTCCATATACTTTAAATTTATTTTATTAAATATAATATATTAGGGTCACTCTGAATCTGATAGAGCTGGTCTCATAGTTGCATGCCTTACAATGTAGAAAATAGTTTTTCAAAATCTAATGTGGTCAATACTTAGGCATTTTTAGGGTCTAAGTATTGAACTTAAGGATTTTATGACCTAAATGTTTCAATTGATATCCATTTTTGGTAAACATATAGTATTTTTTTAGGTTTTTGTGTCTTTCAGATTGATTCCTAGCATTTCTAGGAGCCTAAGTTTGTAAAAATTGATGTTTACAAACCACTCACTTTGAACTTTATCCAAAGTGGTGTGATTGGGCTAGCATAGGTCACATTGATGACTTGCACACATCAAACAACCACTTTGTGATAATTTCACTTGTTCATCAACCCTCCCTCATCTTTGATCACTTCTTACTCATACCTCATCACCCCTAATCACTCTCTCATCATTACTCATTATCCCTAATCACTCCTTCATTGAACCTAACTATTCTTAGTCATCTATAATCATTCCCTTATCATCCATTATCACTCCTCTATTGACCCTCACTATCCCTCATCATCCTTAATCACTCTCTCATCATCCCTAATCACTCATCCCTCAACATACCTAATCACTTCATAAATTATCATCATTTGTTATTATCCAAATCACTCCCTCATTGACCTTCATTATCCATCATCATCTCTAATTACTTAGGCTTATCATCCCTAATCACTCTTTGATTGACTATCACCATCCCTCTTCATCCCTAATCACTCCCTCCTCATCCATCATAATTCCTAATCATTATTTCCTCATCCCTCATCATCACTAATAACTCCCTTATTGACCCTCACCATCACTCATCACTCTGTCATTGACCCTCACCATCCCTCATCATCCCTAATCACTCCCTCTTCATCTGATGTAAGTATATACTCTAAAGTTATCTTTGATTTTGATCATATATTATTTAATCTATTATAATATAAATTAACTCTTTTTTAGGACTTGTTATGTTGTTAATACCCATTTATGATAGTCAATTTTATTACTGAATGAATTGGATGATCTTTCAAATTTATATTCAACTAACATAAATTACTATCACAAAATAGAGTTTGAATTAATTCATCAAATTATATTTATTATGCAGCTGACTAGATGAAACATTATTCAATTCCACCTTTGGTAGCTTGGTTCAAAGGATAAAAATTAAACACAAATCTCTTGTATACTTTTCTAACTCTAAAAGGATTTTAATCTATGTAAATTTATTTTGTGTTTCCCATTCCTATATGACTTTAATATTGATCAAATTCACACATACACTCCTTGTGTGTGTAATGTATCCCAAATATTTTATCTCTTTCATGAAATATTAGCATTTATTCATGTTATCATAGAAATGTGTTTTTACAAAATGTGAAACATGAATTCAACATGGTGTAGATGGTTATCCCATGTTTTCTAAAGATTATGATGTCATCAAGGTAGATTTAAAAATGGCATAGTTAAAGGGCCTGAGGATGTCATTCAACATCTCAATTAATGAATTCACTACATGAGTTAACCTAAAAGGCATAACCAATTAGTCAATCAATCCTTTATTTATTTTTAAGACTATATTCCAAATAGTCTAGAGGTTCAATATGAATTTTATGATTTACCCAAACTTAAGATCAATTTTGGGAAAGACTTCTACACCATGGATATGGAAAAAATGCCATAATATTTAGATGAGGATAATAGTTCTTCAATTTAATCTTGCTAATATTTTTTAATCAATTCACAACCTCATGTCCCATCCTTCTTTGGTGCAAGCATAATTAGGCTTCTGCAAGGTAATGATTTTGGCATGATGTCTTGATTATCCATGATTTCATGGATCTACCACTTGATCTAACCATTCTCTATAAATAATATGTTGTATAAAGAGGTTCGAGGTAGAGGTAGTTAAGGGATCAAATCAATAGTATTGTTTAGTGTATAGTATGTAGGAACTTATTTAGGTGACTGAAAGATATCCTTGTATTCATCTAGTTTATGGTTTAATTATTTTGTCTTTATTATTATTGGATAAACAAAACTATGATATGGTACCATAAGGATGTTATGAAATATACTTCTTACCATCAAGAGTATACTTCTTACTAGAACTAACAAAATTCTTGCATTTCCTAGCACTAAATGATTGAAAGCTTATAAACTAACTATGATATATGGTATTTTAGATCATGACAATATATCAAAACATTTTAAGGATTTACTTTATATAATACATGTCAAAGTTAAATTTATGGTTGACCATATGTAAAACATCACATAGCTCTAATAGTGAAATGTCACAAAGGATTACATCTTTAAAAATATTGATTTTGTACACCAAGTGACACTATCAGGTGATCTATTTCAAGGCCTACACTAGACCATCTACTAGCATATGGCTATGGATGATGCATCAATTTCAAGTTCAATTTTTAAGAATATTCTTTAGCAGAAATTAATTTCTTTTGACTTTTATTGGAAATGATGAAGTGTATTGGTTCACCATTGATCTACATTTATTAATTAAATAATATTTTTAATTCATATGATTTCTTGTTGGGGGAAGTAAATATATTTTTAGTACTGCCTATATCATTGGGCTCATAATCTATTATCTACTTACCATTCTATAGTGATAGATTACTAGTAGAGATCTTATATTGTGAGATTCTTTATTGCATTAAAGATTGAAATTATGAATTAAGCATCACTTTCTAATCTTGGACTACTTTTTATAATCATTTAAAAATTATTTTCCACTCTTTAGGATGATGACTCAATCAATATACGTACAAATATAAGGCCTTTAATGTAATTATTCAGATCATAAAAAATCCTCATATGGAAAGAAATTGATTGGTTTCAATAAATCACACAGCTTGGTTATCCTCATATTTACTACCCATTTTTGGTACGATGGTGGTTTTACTTAATTCTCATTTTCTAGTGGATCTTTAATTGTAAATTACATCATTTCTAATAGGTCTATATTTTTCATAAGTTTTAATTATTTATGTTTCAAATCTACCTCCACATCATTTTGATCATTATGCCTTATATTTTATTCTAATACTCAAATATCCACTTGTATCTCCTAGCATTACTAAACCCAAACAAAATACCACCAAGTTATTGGATGAAGTTATTAAGGATGAGGAGGGATGGGGAGGAATTGATTAGAGATGATGAGGGAGTCATTAGGGATGATGAGAGATGGTGAGGGTCAATGAGGGAGTGATTAGGGATGATGTGGGATGGTATGGGTTAATGAGGGAGTGATTAAGGGTGATGAGGGATGATGAAACAATGATTAGGGATGATGAGGTATGGTTAGGGTCAATGATGGAGTAATTAGGGATGATAAGGGGGTGATTATAAATGATGAGTAATGGTGAGGGATAATATGGGAGTGTTTAGGGATGTTGAAGGATGAGGAAAGAGTGATTAGGGATGATGAAGCAATGATTAGGTAAGATGAGGGAGTGATTAGGGATGGGGAGGGATGGTGAGATCCAATTAAGGAGTGATTAGGTTTAATGAAGGAGTTATTAAATATGGTGAGGGATGGTGAGTGTTAATGAGGAAGTGATTTAGGATAGTGAGGGTCAATGAGGGTGTAATCAAGTATGATGAGGGAGTGATTAGAGATGATTAGGGATAGTAAGTGTTAATTAATGAACAATTTGGGATAATGATGAATCAAGAGACAATTATTAGTGGTGATGAGGGATGAGTAAGAAGCAATTAGGGATGAGGGAGGAATGATGAACATGTGAAATTAACACAAAGTGGTCATTTGATGTGTGTAGGTCATCAATGTGACCTATGTTAGTCTAATCACACCAATTTGGATCAAGTTCAGAGTGAGTGGTTTAAAAACTTCAATTTTGACAAACATATGACTCTTAGAAATGTTAAGAATCAATCCAGAAGGCATAAAAACCTTAAAAATAACTATATGTCTACCAAAAATGGGCATCAATTTCAAAATTTATGTCCTTAAATCCCTAGGTTCAATACTAAGACCCTGAAAATGCCTAAGTACTAACCATATTGGATTTTTAAAAATTATTTTCCACATTGTAAGGTGTGTAGCTATGAGACCAAATCTATTAGATGTATAGTGACCCTAATTTCTTATATTTACTAAAGTAAATTTAATGTATAAGGAAATAAATGTAATAATATAAAATGAAAAAACTTAGACTTAATGCATTCTCATTATGGCTCGGTAATTATTGATCCATAATTTTAAAAATGGGATCACATTATTTAATAATGCCGTCATGTTATGGGAACTATCCATGGAATTGTCCCCCAACTCCATGCACATGCCCATGTGTGTTTTGATTTTTTTTATGCAATTGAGATTCACTTAACACTTTGAAAGCTACATGGGGTTTGAGGGTAAATTAAGTTAGTCACCAAAATAATCTAATAGGACCCTAAATCATGTCATTTTCAAGTTTGAAATATATGTTCTCAAGTTCACATGGAAAATTTATAACCGCTTTTTTACACATATAAAACAAAATATTGATAATTTGAAATAAAAGTAGTGGCCACCCCTTCCATACATCTAAATTCATAAAACCTAACTTCTCAATGACCTCTTCATACATACTCTAGACCTGACGTTCCCTCGCCACCTCCATAAAATTTATGTAGATGATATTAATGAATTGTATATCACCTTAGTCTTATACACTTGGAAAATATATACCTTGGTTTTTCCTCTTAGTTCTAGGACTTTGTTGTTTCTATAAGTCTCAAATCTATTCTCTCTATGATCATTACCTATCTCTTAGTTGAACCAATATCATTTTGATGACCTGGGAATTATATCTTCCCAAAATTGTTGTAAACCTACTTATCTTCCACCTCTATAAATTATGGACTTTCACCTATTTTCTAACTACTTGAACATTTAAGTCATACTCAGATGCCTACCTCGACATAAGTGTCCTATCCTAACACAAGTGTTTAGTTCCCTAAATTCATCCATTTTATAAATGAATTTTATTCATATGGTCAAGATAAATGATTTAATGTGAGATATTATCTAAAGGTATTAGTATAAATGCAAGATGAACCCTCATTCATTCCTAAAATGGAAATACCTAGTAACTTGAAAGGTAACTTATCAAAAACACTCAAATGAGAAAAAGGGTAAGTGCATGGAGTCAAGGGATAATTCTATGGACATTTTACATAACATGATCATATTATTAAATAACATGATTACATCATTAACATAAAATGATTGCATTATTTTAATTATGGATAAAAAATTACCAAGCCATAACATGATCACATTAATACATAATGTGATCGCATTATTGTAAAAATAGTAATGCAATCATATTCTTGTTGTTTTGCATATTAAATCATGTGAACATGTATATGGAGAAATTTTTAGTTATTAGATAACACTATCGTATTATTATAAAAATAACAATGTGATCACGTTCATGTTATTTTGCACATAAAAGCATGTGGACATGCACATGAATCAAATATTAGTTAAAAGCTTATATTTACTACTCTAAATGTTAAAAAAATAATAAATTAGGTTCAATATAAAAGTTACATTTATTTCCTTATAATTTAAATTTGTTTTAGTAATTATAAGAAATTAGGGTTACTTTACATCTGATAGAGTTGGTCTCATAATTGCACACCTTACGATGTAGAAAATAGTTTTTCAAAATCTTATCTATTCAATACTTAGGCATTTTTAGGGTCTACAAATTGAACCTAGGTATTTTAGGGCATAAAATTTGTAATTGATGTCCATTTTTTAATAAACATATAGTCATTTTTGAGGATGTTGTGCCTTCTAGGTTGATTCCTAATATTCTTAGTAATCCTAGGTTTGTCAAAATTAAAGTTTACAAAGCACTCAATTTGAAATTGATGTAAAGTGGTGTGATTGGGGTAGCATAGGCCACATTGATGACTTACACACATCAAATGACCACTTTATGTTATTTTGACTTATTCATCATCCCTCCCTCATCCCTGATCACTTCTTACTCATGCCTCATCATCCCTAATGACTCTCTCATCATTATTCATTATCCTTATTCACTCCCTTATTAACCCTCACTATCCCAATTCATATCTAATAACTCCCTCATCATCCCTGATGACTCCCTCATTAACACTAACTATCCTTCATCATCACTAATCACTCATTCCTCATTCACCCTCATCATCTTTAATCCCTCCTTCATCATCCCTAATCACTCCCTCATTAGCTCTCACCATCCCTCATCATCCCTAATCACTCTTTCATCATCCATAATCACCACTTCATCATCCCTAATCATTCCTTCTTCATATTTCATTGTCCCTAATCAATCCCTTATTGACCCTCACCATTCTACATCATTTAAAATCATACTTAATGACTTTTTCATTTAACCTCACCATCACTGATCATCCCTAATAACTACTTCATCATAACTCATCATCTCTAATCACTCTTTCCTCATCCCTCATCACCCCAAATCACTCCCTCATTACCTTCATCATCCCTCATCATCCTTAATCACTCCCTCATCCTCCCTAATCATTCTCTTATTGACCCTTACCATCCCTCACCATCCCTATTGATTCCCTCATCATATCTAAACAATTCCTCCTCATCCCTTCTCATCCTTAATCACTCTATTTAATACTTTGATGGTAGTATTTTTTTGGTGTTTAAAAATTCTAGGAGCTACAAGTGGAGAGTTAAGTGTTAGCATAAAATATAAGACATAGTGATCAAAATGATGTGGAGGTAAATTTAAAACATAAATATTTAGCACCTATGAAAAAATATGGGCCTATTAGAAATGATGTAATTCACAATTGAAGATCCTATGGAAAAAGAGAATCAAGTAAAACTACCATATCACCAAAAATGGGTAGTAAACATGAAGATTACCAAGCTATGTGATTTCCTAGAACCAATCAATTACTTTCCATATGATGGATTTTTATAATCCGAATAATTACATTGAAGGCCATCTATTTGTATGTGTATTTATTGATTCATCATACCAAATAATGGAAAATAATTTTTAAATGATTAAAACAAGTAGTCCAAGATTTGAAAGTGGTTCTTAATTCATAGCTTCAATATTTAATACAATGAAGAGTGTCATAGTATGAGATCTATACTTGCACATCTCTAGAAGTGGGTACAAGTTATCTATCACTATAAAAATGTAAATAGATAAGAGACTATGAACCCAATTATATGGTTGGTACTAAAAATATCTCTACTTGCCCCAATAATAAATTATATGAATTATAACTATTGTTTCATTAATAAATGTAGATCAATGGTTAGCCAATACATGTCATCATTTCCAATGGAAGTTAAAAGAATTGAATTTATCCTAAAGCATATTTTCAAAAATTGAACTTGAAATTGATACATCATCCATAACCATACACTAGTGTATGGTCTAGTGTAGGCCTTGATAAATGGATCACCTAGAAGTGTCACATTGTGTACAAAATCAAACTTTTTAAAGATACAATCCTTTGTGACGTCTCACCGTTATAATTGTGTGATGTTTTACATGTTGTCAACCATATATTTACCTTTGACATGTAGTCTAAGAAGTAAATCCTTTAGATTTTGTGATAGTTTATCATGATTTGAAATACCATATATCATAATTAGTTCATAAGCTTTCAGTCATTAGTGCCAGGAAGTGCAAGAATCTTGTCTATTCTAGTAATAAGTATACACTTTATGGTAATAATTAAATGTAATAACATACTTATGGCACCATATCATAGTGAAATTTATCCAAAAATAATAAAAACAAAATAATTGAACCATCAACTAGATGAATATAAAGATATCTTTCAATCACCTAAATAAATCACTACATATTGTACACTAAACAATACTATTAATTTGATCCATTAACTAACTCTACCTCAAACCTCTTTATACAACATATCATGGATAATGGACACATCATGCCCAAATCATTGTCTTGAAAAAGCCCAATTGTGCTTGTGTCAAAGTTGTGAATCAATTAAAAAAATATCAATAAGATTAAAGTGAAGAACTATTATGTTCATCTAAATATTAAGGAATTTTTATTCCATATCTATTATGAATATGTGTTTTCCAAAATTGATCTTAAGTTTGGGTATCATCATATTCATGTTGAACCTATAGACATTTGGAATATAGTCTTAAAAATAAAGGAAGGATTGATTGACTAGTTGGTTATGCCTTTTAGGTTAACTCATGTGGTGAATTCATTCATCAAGATGTTGAATGACATCCTCGGTCCCTTTACTTATGTCATTTTTTAAATCTACCTTGATAACATATTAATCTTTTGAAAACATCAGATGAACATCTACACCATGTTGAACTAGTGTTTCACATTTTGTAGAAACACATTTTTATGATAACATGAATAAATGTTCATTTTCATGTAAGAGATAAAATATTTAGGATACATTACATAGACAAGGATTGCATGTCTGAACATGACCAAGATTCAAATTATACAGGAATGGGAAGTGCCAAACAAATTTGTATCTAATTCAAATCTTCTTAGAATTAGAATATTATAAAAGAGATTTGTGTTTAGTTTTTATCCTTTGAACCAAGCTACCAAAGATGGAACCAAATAAAGTTTCATCTAGTTAGATACACAACAAAGATAATTAGATGAACTAAAATTCAAACTCTATTTTGTGTTAGTACTTATGTTACTTGACTATAAATTTGGAAGATCATCCAGTTCATTCAATAATAAAATTGACTATTACAAATGTGTATTAATAACATAAGCCCTAGAAATTAGTTAATTTCTATTATAATGGATTAAATAAAATATGATTGGAATCAAAGATATCTTTAGCTTATATAATTACATCAGATGATGAGGGAGAGATTAGGGATAGTGAGAGTCAATGATGGAGTTATGAGGGATGGTGACGGATGGAAAGGTTCAATGATGGAGTGATTAGCAATGATGAGGGATAAAGAAATATTGATTAGGGATTTTGAAGGATGAGGAGAGAGTGATTAGGGATTATGAGGGATTGTGATAGTCAATGAAGGAGTGATTAGGGATGATAAGCCCAAGTGATTAGAGATAAAAAGGGAGAATGAAGGTTAATGAGGAAGTGATTATGAATGAGGAGGGATGATGAAGGAGTGAATAGGGATGAGGAAGTGATTGAGGATGATGAGGGATGAGGAAAGAGTGATTAGGGATGTTGAAAGATGGGGAGGGAGTGATTAAGGATGATGAAGGATAGTTTCAATGAAGGAGTGATTATGGATGATAAGGGAGTGATTAAAAATGGCTATGGATAGTTATGATCAATGAGGGAGTGATTATGGATAACAATAAATGATGAGAGAGTGATTATGGGTAATGAGGGATGAGTAAGAAGTGATCATGGATGAGGGAGGGATGAATAACAAGTTAAATTAACATAAAGTGGTCATTTAATGTGTACAGGTCATCAATGTGACCCGCACCACCCAAATCACACCACTTTGGATCAAGTTCAAAGTGATTAGTTTTCAAAATTCAATTTTGACAAACTTAGGACTCTTAAAAATTCCAAAAAACAATTTAGAAGGCACAAAAACTTAAAAAATGACTATATGTTTACCAAAACTAGATATCAATTGTAAAAGTTATGTACTAAAATCCCTAAGTTTAATACTTAGACCCTACAAATGCCTAAGTAATGACCAAATTGGATTTTGAAAAACTATTTTCTACATCATAAGGAGTGTATCTATGAGACCAACTCTATTGAAATGTAGAGTGACCCTAATTTCTTATATTTACTAAAATAAATTTAAAATATAAGTAAATAAATATAATAATATAAATGTAAACTTATACTTATTGTGTTATTACTTATCTATTTATGTGAACGTTTTATCTATTAGTGCAATTTTGGTATCTATTAACATGATCGTGCTACTAAAGTGATCATGTTATACATTAACATAATAGAGTTACTAAGGTGATCATGTTATACATTAACATGATCACATTACTAAGGCTATTACATCATACATTAATGTGATTGCACTATTTGAATTTGAATTCAAACATTGTGCCTTTTCACTTAGGAATGGCTTGGATTCCCGAGCTAAAGGCTTAAACTTATCAATCTATAGTTGAGTCTAAGAGTTATGATAAAAAAAAATAACAAAATTCAATTTTGATCACCAGATACACTATGAATTTCAATGGCAAAATTCAAAAACTTAATATCATTACAATGAGCATGATCTCCTATTTCCAAAAATATGATTTTTATAATTTTCAAACTAGTTTAAGGTTTCAAACTATGTTGATATTTTAACTATACATTTTTAGGCCACTACATACTACAAACATACATGCCTATGCATGTTTGTGTAATTTATCTTTTATTGATCCAAGGGCAAAAAAATATATATGGTCACAAACTAGGCCTAATTATACACATTTAAAAAAATCATTATTATTTTTTCTGAGATAGTTAGGCATGTCTCACATGCGTCTATCCATTTTTTAATCATTTTTCAAGATCTATTTACTTATAAAATTCATTAGGAAAAGTATTAATTTAAAAATTAAAAAAATATATGTCACAAACTAGAAGATCTTATCTAAATTTTCACCTATGTGTTTCAAAAACTTTAAACACTACTCAAAAAAGGGTGTGATGCACATCTGTCTATCTACTTTATTTTCTTAAAAAATAGGAGTTCCTCTTTAGCTTTGAGATGTTTTACCTAGTTATACTAAACCATTTTATTAAAAAAATAGTGTTTTATAATCTAAACTCGAAATGCTACATTTCATGTTCTTACACCATCTTCAAATTTGGATTGTAGATATCTCAAATTATCTATATAAGTTCAGATTTATGAAATTTTTAAAAAATCATGTCCAAGGGTAAGCCCCTTTTTATCCCCCCAACTTTTTGCACTTACCCAAAACTTTCCTTATTTTATCCTATTTAGATATTAGTTATGGGGACAACACATTTATAGATCTGAAATACTGAAGGAGCAACCCAAGAGCCATATTTTCCAAGTTTCAAGCTAGGTCATTGTTATACCTACTTATCACACATTACATGATTCACATATAATCCAACATGTATGGGATAACCACATCATTCTGAGGCCCTCTTCAAAGTAGTGGTTATGTAATAATCACTCATTAACATAGGGTTATTTGGGGTTAACTCAACAGTATGATCCCACTAACCCATTTTTCCCAAGGTCACTATGAAGATAGAGAGTTGTGATTTTATGATTTGATAATGAGTGACAATCCATGACCTAGATTTTAATGCACCAGAGAAAAATCAATGTAAAACCTAGAATCATCTAAGTGGTCACATCTTCATTTATCATGTATTCTTTATTAGATAGCTTTTTTATCCAAATAGTAGCATAAATCCAATCATCCTAGGCTTATGCATGTGTCCAAAGCCACAAATTCACTTAATCTAGAATTTGATGACTATTATAGAATATTACTCTAATCTGCTACCTACCTATTCTAGATATAGATTTGTATTTATCAACATAACTAAGTATCTTGCTTTCATTATCATTGTAATATCTAACATAGTTGTGTGCCCTATTTTTAGCATATCTTAGCGTAATAAATTTAGTATATGTTCTATCTGAGTTTTGTAAATAATTGGCCTTCTATAGATATGTCTATCGCCCTTGTGCTTATTCATTTCTATATTATTAATGATATCCATCCCATTAGGATCCATATCTAATTTAGGGTTAAACAATTTGCTAACTTGATTCATATAAATGCAAAAAATTCCTAGGGTTTTTAGTCAGCTAGGGTTCCAATTTTATGTTCAATTCTATAATTTTTCCTTTCTAATTAATAGAAAATAGTAATCAAAAAAATTGATTTCAAATGGAAGATATAAATGCATTAATCACTCATGTCAATAACAATAAGGGCTTAATAGATGAATTTTTGTATGCTACAAGAGATGAAATCAATAACATGATAAGGCTAAGGCTTCCTCATATAGTGATGTTGAATCCTTAGAAGGTAATACAACTAAATTCATACCTATCAATCTACCAACATCTAGTGGAGGTATAGGTTATGTCTTCCAAACTTTATTTCTTAAAACTATGATTGTTACATCTACCATGGGGTTACCAAATGCTTCAACTCAAATACTATTTTATATGCCTACTCAAACCATTTTTATTTCCCCTTTAGTAACTACTCAACTTACTAATATAAACCACAATGGGTCTATAGTTCAAACACTCCTTCATGTTATAAATAACTTGGAGGACAAGGTTACAAACATTGAATAAAAGGCTTTAAAGTCTCCTCGTGTTATTTATTTGTAGGATGTGTTGCACAAAGCCCTTTCACCTAATATATTTTCACCCTTTGCTATTTGGTCTTGTTTCACCTAAGTTCTCATTTTATGATGGGATGGGTGATCCTGAATAGCATATTCGATCCTTCTTTATAGAATGCTTTGATTATACATTCAATGATAAAATTTTCACCAAATTATTTCCAAGGAGCCTCGAGGATTATGCTTCAAGGTGGTTCTATTATTTACCTCGTCAATCCTTGAAAGCAGTGAAACCTCTTGCAGATCAAATTTTGGAATAATTTTCTGTAATATTACTGAAAAGGTTTCCTATATCCAAATTTTTTTAAAAAATCAAGGAACCATTGAACTTGTCATTGAAAATATCTTAAGGTAAAAGATAATATTGGCTAAAAATGACCAATCTAATGGTAGATAAAGAACTTCAATACCTTTTCATGCAAAGTTGTATTTCTTCTTTACATGAGTCCATTTTTCTCAAATATTTTCATGACTTATGCCATGTTGTGAGGGACTATGAAATGATGTTTATTTTTGTAATCACTTAAAAGTGGTATTTGAGTGCTAAGAGTGATACTTGACACTACATATTCCTAGATTGGCCCTAGACCTATTCTAGACCCTATTATCACACTTTTCTAGCTGTTTTATGGGCCACAAGCATCCCTAGTTAGCTCAAATGTAGTCACAAACCGTCATTTCTTGTCTTGGCCCTATGTGCTCAATGTTCTACCAGCTAAACATTATCACCACATTATGGACACTAGATCTATGTATCACTAGTGTCCCCAAAGTGGTGCCTATATCATTTATGAATATATTTTCAAAGGTAAAACCCTCCTAGGGTCTCCCTCAACATATTTTATTATCTACACAAGTAACAAAACATTATAAATATGTGACATTTATTCCTCTATCCATTAGATAGAAATGAGATGCAAAAAACCTATTCAAACATGAAACATGCTAAACAAAATCAAGGTTATTAATCCCTATTATGCCCTACTTCTACATACTACCATCTAAAGTTTCCTTAATCTCATGTTTTCCATATTTTCAACCTCAAGAAAACTCAAGGCACTCCAAGCCATTACCATTCTAGAATGACTTACACTTGCACCAACACTTAGGTGGGGAGAACTACATCAGGATTGATCCCTCTTTGAAGTATTGGTATGTAGGAAACACTCTCCATAATGGGGTGTTGAGGATGTCCAACCTATCCTACTAATGTACACACTTTGTAACTCATGTCTTACTTACAAAAAGGATAACGCATTGCATTATAAATCAATCACTATAGACAAAATACAGAGTTTTTGACTTTATGTGTGCATGAATAAAACCCATAAACATGACACAGGTGAACCCAAAAGTTTAGGATAGTCTTGTATAAATGAAATTAACACCATTATCATTATACTGGAGCCAAATGGTCCCTTTATCCAAATGTGGTGCTACTATCCAAGAGGGGTTATGATGAAGGATCCAATTGATGATACTCAAACCTATTCATAAATCAGTTTATAGTACTCATATCATCTAGATCATGTATTTTCTAGATAAGTATTTATTTGTACATAATTATTATAATTTTTAAAAAGTCAAAGCTAGTCAAATATATAACAAATAGTGGTTATTTTATACATATTATTTCCATAATTTAGACTAGTCATCCCTTTAATCAAAAATAGGATTTACATAAGCTAAACCCTAAAAGGTTAAAATATTTGGTGAACTCAGCTTACATAGAACATTTATTAAACCCTAACCCTATATGCTCTTAGGTTTTGTTTCTTTTTTATGTTTATGATCACATTTTAGTTCCAAAACTTTAGATTTGTTTCAATAAAAATTTTGCAATCTTTGTTAGACTAAAATTCTTTAAAGGTTCAAAATCTACAACTTGTTTTCCTACTTCCCAAACCAAATTATAGAATTCAATAACCGATTTGATGAGATCGATAAGAAATAATTACAATATTTTGTGTCTAAACATGTAAATATGCAAGATGACCTCATCACTATTATTCAGGAAAAACTCCAAAAATCAAATAATGGTCAATCTTCAACTCCCCTACTAATAACATTTTTACACCCATAGTGGGGCCAACTCAACTAGCATAACCTAAAATTGTAATTCAACAACTTTTAGTGATATCTACACCTCTTATGGCTAGTTCCTCCACTCCAAATGTACAATCCATTATGCATGATTTTCATACTATGCAAGCTAAAGCATTACATATTGAGAAAGGAGCAACTAGGTAATCACATGCCTTGGGTTCTAATATTTTCTTATATACACCATTGGCACATCACATATTCATCACTCTATTTCCATCTATATTTGTGGAACCTAATATTATACTATATGGAGGAAAGGATGACCCATAGCACCATCTTTGAGATTTTTGCACAACATGTTTGGACTATGTGTCTAACAATTGGCTTCTCATGAAATTTTTTCCACATAGTTTAAAGGGTTATTCCCTAAAGGGGTTTCATGACTTACTAAATCAATCTATTACAACATTCAATCCTTTGGAATACATGTTTTTAACACACTTCTCCATCAATATTAATGATAAGATCTCTTATGCCCAAGTTGCACAGTTGAAATAAAAGTGAAATGAACCTATCACATAATACGTATTACGATACAGGACTATATTAGCTAAATTGACTAGCCCCATGTTAGAAAAATGGATTCAAGACATATTTAAATAGAGTATTTTATCATCATTACATGAAGTTATCTTGTTTAATAAGTTTCCTACACTCCTAGATTTGTGCCACATAATAAATGAAAGAGAGGTTAAGCTTATATCAATGGGAAAACTAAATTATACTAATGGATCATAATCAAATTCTAAGAGTTCATATAATCCTCCATAAAAGGTAAGGGACATTGAGAATAAGAGTTATCAGAAGGCCATAAATAATGTAGCTTCAGATCCATCTACCCATTTGGTTTTATCATCTCCTTAGCATTGCATCTTCACCAACCTTCCATAGTCACCAACACAAGTATTACATTATCTCTTATAATGCATTTTCATATCTATCCCTCCCATTAAATAGCTTTATATGACATAACCTCTTCCAAATAAAAATGATTCTAATGCATTCTTCGAGTATCATAGGGTACCAGGCTATACAACAAATAGATGCATAAGACTAAAACATAAGATACAATATTTGATTAAGGCTAACATTATTGATTTGGGCACACCCAGAAAGGCACCAAAAGTATAATAAAAAGAAGATAAGTCATTAAATATATTATAAGATCAATTTCCAAAGCACACAATAAAAGAGGCATGGGGTACATCAAGTGTTCACTACACATATTAGGCACATCCATCACCAACTTCATATCATACTATTATAAAGGAGGCACACCAATTACACAACATCATTGGCATGTAACATAATACAATCCTAGGTAGACCACTCATCACCTTCTCAGATCAGGAGATTATTGATGATGTTATAGATTTACATACACTCTTTGTACAAGCATACATAAATTATCATCCTATCTATATTTTTATAGTTGATAATGGGTCAAGTATTAGCACGTGAACTATGACACTTTTACAACATTTAGGGTAATCAAAGTAGGATATATTACTCATAGACATAGTTATTAGTGGCTTTAGTGGTCATGTTCATAGCTCCATCAGGGAAATTATGCTTCCATTAAAGCTTGGACCAACACATATAACCATTTAGTTATTAATAGTACCTAGTGTAAGGGTGTTTGCAACATTATTGTGTAGCCAATAGATATAGAAACTATGAGCCATCCCATATATTATCACACCAATTCCTAGAATACATACATGCAAATCAAATGTGCTAGAGGTACAATCACTGATAGGGGGTGAATCAAGGAGCCCATAAATGTCAATTTCAATTCCAGTCCTTTTCAAACTATTAAAAAAATCAACACCTATTCCACAAGGAGTATCTACCACTAAGATGATCAGCTTCTTTAGACCACCTGCTTTTAGTAAAACACTTATTTTATAAGGAGGAACTGCCCCTAAGGAAAACCAACTCTTTTAAACCCTCCTTTGATAATAACACTTCCACCTTAGGATTGATTTCTTTAACACCTAATGATGGATCTCTAGATATCACTCTTCTCCCCTTTTAGCAACAAATTTTTCACCCAACACACTTTGTTGGCCAAAGTACCTTACATACTTAAACCAACACACAAAGATCAATTAGGACACATTACATATCCTAACTAACCCACTCTTTAACTTTGCATACTCAATGTATCCTTCATAATAATAACTCTATCAAAGTTTCAAAAACATGACCAAATGGTCATACACACAATCCATACACTAATCTACCTCTCAGATCAACCACTAAGTTCACACAGTCTTCACCTTGCCTTCACTCAAATTCAAACAACAAGAGAACTATTCTACCAATAAAATTATGAACAATAAGTCATACAAATAGTCCTCAAACTAATCTTCTTGTCAACTCATCCATAGGAAAATATACGCCTCCATTTCTCCATAATTAACACACACAATCCTCTCTCAAATAGTCTCTTGATCATACTCACCCATTCTTCCTCTTCTAATCTTTTTAGCTCTAATGACTTATGTGATCATCTTCAGCACCTTGCTTAGACTATCATGTCTGATCCTCTTTTCTCTCTATTACTCCTCACTAACCTATAAATTCTCTTTTAAAGGTCATATCCTTCACTTGGCTCCACACTTGCACTCCCTCATTCAAGTCTTACAAGTCTAAAAACTAACACATTTGGTATAACTATATATAAATAAATCATGAATTAAAAAGATCACAATATTTCTTTGTCAACCACAAAACATGTCTTCACCCGTAAGGCATCTCACATTGGTCACACTTAAGCACAATCCTCTTTCAAATAGGCCTAAGTCACTTTTAGGTCCTATAGAGACCCATTCATCTCTTTGACACTTCTCTAAGCATAGTAAGAACATAGGACCACTTACAATTGCATAGGTTTACTCCTTATGTCCCCTAGGACATCTTTAAAATATCAAAGTCACCTTTGCTCACCTCTACGTATTCTCAATCAACTCAAACAGAGACCTTATATAAAGGAACACCAATGCTTAATATACAGTCAACTTTTTAAGCATTGTTCATACTCAAGAAATTGATCACATCTCAAAAATAATCATAGATCATCCTAATAGAGTCTACAACACTTCTCAATATCTAATTCACCATGAAACATCAAAACAACATCTACATAAGCTCAAATATCCTTCTTGGGTCACTTGTAGAACATATATGAAAACATGGTCAAATATAAATATTATTAACTTTGTCTACACAAACTTTCATATATTAAATCCATATTGTCACATGCAACTTGGAGTCCTCTACATATATGTTTTTTACTACATAAGCAAATTTGTCTTCTATCAAAATATATGGCTCAAAAACTAGACATTGGTATTTCACTTAGCAAATTCAAATATTCAAATGGAAATGATCATAGTTAAATGTGTTATCCTCTACTCCAAAGAGGGATCAAGCCATGTAATAAAAACACATAAATGTCAAATATTATAGAAGCCTCCATACAATATAAGGGACATCAAGAATAAGAGTGATCAGAAGGCCATAAATAATGTAGCTTCAGAGCCATCTGCTCCTTTGGTTTTATCATCTCCTCAGCACTACATCTTCACCAACCTTCCATAGTCACCAACATAAGCTTTACATTATATACTATAATGCAATGTCATATCTATCCCTCCCACTAAAGAGTTTGATATGACACAACCTCTTCTAAATAACTATGATTCTAATGCATTCTTTGAGTATCATAGGGCACCAGGATATACAAAAAATAGATGCATAAGACTAAAACATAAGATACAATATTTGACTGAGGCTAACATTATTGATTTAGGCACACCAATAAAGGCACCAAAAGTACAACAAAAAAAGATAGGTCATTAAAGATATTCTAAGATATGTTTCCAAAGCACACAACAAATGAGGCATGGGGCACATTAGGGATCACTACACATATTAGGCACATCCATCACCAAATTCATATCACACTATTATAGAGGAAGAACACCAATTTCACAACATCATTGGAATGTAACATAATACAATCTTAGCTAGACCACTCATCACCTTCTCAGAGTAGGAGATTATTGATGATGATATAGATTTACATGCACTCTTTATACAAGCATACATAAATTATCATCCTATCTAGATTTTTATGGTTAATAATGGGTCAAGTATTAGAATGTAAAATATGACACTTTTACAACATTTAGGGTAATATAAATAGGATATATTCCTCGTAGACATAGTTATTAGTGGGTTTAGTGGTCATGTTCATAACTCCATATGGGAGATTTTGCTTCCATTAAAGGTTGGACCAACACATACAACCACTCAGTTCTTAATAGTACCTAGTGCAGGGGTGTTTTATATGTTAGTTTGTAGCCCATTGATATATAAAATAAGAGCAATCCCATATATTAACACACTAATGCCTAAAATACATACATTCAAATCAAATGTGTTAGAGGTAAAATCACTGAGAGGGGGTGAATCAGTGAGCCCAGATATTTTAGTTTTAATTCTAGTCATTTTCAAACTATTAAAATAATCAACACCTATTCCACAAGGATTATCTACCCCTAATATGATCAACTCCTTTAGACCACCTAATTTTAGTAAAACACCTATTTTACAAGGAGAAATTACCCCTAAGGAAAACCAACTCCTTTAGACCCTCTTTTGATAATAACACTTCCACCTTATGACTGATGTCTTCAACACCTAATGATGGATCTCTAGATATCACTCTTCTCCCCTTTTAGAAACAAATTTTTCACCCAGCACAACATATAGGCCAAATCACATTACATACTTGAACCAACATACAAAGATCAATTAGGACACATTACATATCCTAACTAACCCCACTCTTTAACTCTACATACTCAATGCATCTTTCACAACAACAACTCTGTCAAAGCTTCAAAAACATGACCAAATGGCCATACACAAAATCCACACACTAATCTACCTCTTAGATCACCCACTAAATTTACATAGTCTTCACCTTGCCTTAACTCACATTCAAGCAACAAGAGCACTATTCTACATACAAAATTATGACCAACAAGTCATAAAAATAATCCTCAAACTAGTCTATTCATCAACTCATCCACAAGAAACTCTACCCCAAATTTATAGTCCTCAAACTAATCTACTCATCAACTCATCCATAGGAAACTCTACCCCAACTTTGCTCCTTAATTCACACACATAATCCTCTCTCAAATAGCCTATTGAGCATACTCGCCCATTCTTTCTCTTCTAGGCTTATTAGGTCCAATGAACTATGTGATCATCTTTAGAACCTTGCTCAAAATAGCATGTATAATCTTCTTTGCTCTCTATTGATCCTTACATACTTGTACCTTCTCTCTCCAAGGTCATATCCTTCACTTGGCTCTACACTCGTACTCCCTCATTCAAGACTTACAAGTCTAGAAGCCAACACATTTGGTATACATATATATAGATAAATAATGAACTAACAAGATCAAAATATTTATTTATCAGCCAAAAAATATGCCTTCACCCTTAAGTAATCTCACATGGGTCACACTTAACCACAATCCTCTTTCAAATAAGCCTAAGTCACTTTTAGGTCCTATAGAGACCCATTCAGCTCTTTGGCACTTCTCTAGGCATAGTAAGAACACAAGACCACTTAGAATTACATATGTTTACTCCTTATGTCCCTTAGAACATCCTAAAATATGAAAGTCACCTTTTCTCACCTTTACATATGCTCAATCAACTCAAACAGAGACCTTATACATAGGAACACCAATATTGAACATACAATCAACTTTTTAATCATTGTTCATACTCAAGAAATTCATCACATCTCCAAAATACTCACGGAGCATCTTAATAGAGTCTACAACACTTCCCAATAGATAATTCACCATGAAACTTCAAAACAAAATCTACATAAGCTCGAATATCCTTCTTGGGTCACTTGTAGACCATTTATGAAAACATAGTAAACTTTAGAGCTTAATAGCTTTATCTGCACAAACTTTCAGATATTCAAATCCATATTTTAAGATGTACCTTGGATTCCTCTACATATATGCTTTGTATTACGTATCAAAAGATATGGCTCAAAAACTAGACATTGGTATTTCACTTAGCAATTTCAAATATTCAAATGGTAATGATCATAGTTAAACCTCAAACATAATGCTCATACCCTATTTCCTCTTAGCTTAAATCAAATATGCTCCATTGATCTTGTTTAATCTTTAAAACATAGGTGTCAATGTTCAGATGTTAAACCTTTATCACTTTGACCTTATCTCATGTAATCTTATAATGTTGAATCCACGTGTTCCATCAATCTCTATAGATCAACTAGGTGTTTAATGATCAATGATAACTATTTGATCAATATGTATGAACATCCAATATTTACTGGATCCTTGCCTTATACCTTTGCTCAGTCATTAAAAATCATACACCTATATTTATCTCATTACATCCTGACTTCTTGGAGAAACACGTACTGTTGGTCTTGATTGATCATTAACACATTCAAAAATGACTAAGTATATGGACCCTTTCAATATTCCTAAGTATCCATTTTCTATCCTTAATAACTTCTTCTGCACTTGGATACAGGATCTCAAAATTGGACCGGATGATCTCCTCACATAATAAAACCCAACTATATAATAAATAGCTCTTGGAATCCTCATGCATGTGAGATATAATTCCATTAAAATCCATTCTCAAATCTTCTGTCATAGAGCCAATAATGTCCAAAAATGCATGGAAGGCCAAATTTGCTCCTGCATAACTTTTTTCGTACTTGAGTGCATGATTTTAAATTTAGTAGAAAATAAATATGATGAAAATTGAAAAAACCCATATGATCAGTTTCTTTAGACACCTTCATAAGTGAAATATATAACACCATCAAAATGCTCACTCAGCTCTTCTTGCCACATTGAAAAATTGGATAAGTATGAGAAAACATAGTCAAACTGCTTGGGAGCCCAACTTTGCATATGCATATCTTTTGATGCACTACATCGCATGATCTAAAAATTAGTGTAAATAAAATAGGTAAAAAAATGAAATAAAACATATGATCATTTTGTCTTGACACCTCCACACATGTGAATACTAACATCATCAACATGATTACTTAGTTCTTTCTAGTTGCATTGTAAATCTGGCTAAGTATGGGAAAATAATGAATCTATCTGAGAAGCCAAATTTTCACCCTCATATATTTAAATTCACTTTTATGCATGAATTTATATTTATAACATAATAATTAGGGACTAATGTGATCACAACCATATGACCAACTCCCCAAGACTCATTCCCATGTGACAATGATGACATTAGCAATCTACCTACTCAAATTTATTGCTACTAGACCAAAATACCAAGATGACCACAATGAAGAATCAGATGAATACAACTCATGCACACAATAATTATAACCATCATGAAAATTTTATATTACCCCTTTCGCATGATCAATAATTTAAACACATCCCTAAACAAATTTGATTAGTCAAACTCTGATGATTAACTAAGCCAACAACAAGCATACTAGGATAATCACATTGCAAACTTTGTCATTGTCACTTAGGCTAAGAAATCACTTCATCCACTCACCAAGAAACCTCCATAACATCACTAAAAACTCTCCAATAATCTCCCCCTTTTTCATTGATGTCAATAAAAATAATATATAGCAATACACATCTCACCTTCTCTCTCTTCAAGTACTCCCAAAACAAAAACTTTCTCCCCATTTGACATAATGATAAAGTGGTCACCAACAAATATTAAGGACCTAAAAATATCATAAATAGTAAATTACCATCTTATAAATATGATTCAAACTCCCCATCACCTTGATCCTACCTTTTCTTGAATTGACAACATCATCTTGCTCTTTGCTAACACTCTCTTCAACAAGCACTACAACTAATGAAGAAAGAACACACAAATAAACTAAAGATTGATGTAAATAACCAATAAAAATGTAATAGGTATTCCCCCTAATATTTATGAGCCATTTCACCATTTGAACATCTTCAGATTTCCACACACTATGAAGAACCACCACACAAGCTTACTAGCCTTCTTTCTCAAGACACTTCCATGACCATGAATCAGAACTTCATTCCACTCATAAAATAATAACATGCTCTCAATAAACCTAAAATATCACATTGAAACATGCATACCTTTATATTTTTTAGAAACTAAGAAAAAAAGGACTTTTCTTCAAACTAGGCTTATCTAGCCTCCTTATAGCCCTACCTAGAACTTGCAGATCCCACATCTTTCATTAGACACATCTTCAGGACTTAAAAATCAATATCTAGAGCACTCTCATATTCCCCCTCAATCACATGAATTTTCATCACCAAGTCATAATATAAAACATACTTCCTTCACAAACCTACTAGTGAATTATACTTCTATATTGACAAAAACTTGAAATTTAAGAAACACAAACCTTCATTTATATATGAATATTTATTTGAAAACCCATTTGGCCCATTCAAAAAATTAATAATCAATAGACCTTAATTCACAAGGTAGACCATTTTTATAACATAGCCCAAAACCCTATAATCTCAAAATAAATAGGGTCAACAAACCTCCTTCTAGTCAATACACACCTATAAAACTTCTTGCACACTTGGAGACACCAATCACACAATTTTATACCAAGATTATATCCTTCACACCTTTGGGAGCATAGACTTCCTATAACCCATTCTGATCCTATATTATAGCTCCTTTACAAACCTCTGGAGCAAACACGTGAGCTTGTTTCTCCCCCTTAACCAAAGACCTTATTTTATTGGAATTATCATATTGAGTACACAAAATTGATTCTCCACACCTTATTAGTTAGATTAAACTACTCATTCCTCTAATCCTAGGACCTGACCAATTACAAAATCCACATAATTTCATGCTTCATCAAGAACATGACATCTTAAACAAGTCTTCAAATAATTTATACCAGCACATCCAAACCATAATCAAAAATCTAGTTACTTATCAAAATACGACCACTATGATTATTTACAAAGTTATTTTCTCCAATAGTTAGATATATAAAAAATGCACAAACATAACTTGTTTTCATACCTTCTCATCAAA
Source organism: Torreya grandis (assembly GCA_037957365.1). Classification (NCBI taxonomy): domain Eukaryota; kingdom Viridiplantae; phylum Streptophyta; class Pinopsida; order Cupressales; family Taxaceae; genus Torreya; species Torreya grandis. The sequence continues at coordinate 12,398,017 of JARHVA010000016.1, read as the reverse complement.
ATAATATCTGATAGCCACCAAGATTCCTCTAACACACAAGTGTCTCCTTGAAGCCTAGATAGAGACACCCCTTTGACATAGAGACACTAAAAGTCCCAAAACTCAAGAGACTCCCATATCTCCATATCCTTTTCTGACTTTTAGTCCTACTTGACTTTAACTAAATCCTTGACTTCATTCTTTTCTTCAAATTTATCAATAAATGCTATCAATAAAAACTCTTGACTCTCTTTCACTTTTGATTCCTTTTCCACCTTGTCAAACAATCCATCAAGACTCTTGGAATCAACAGGGTTAGTCTCTTATTCTTTACTATCTTAGGTCTCCATATCATATTTTGACTCTTCTTGTCTTCTGTAACCATCTTACCTATTTGATCCTTGAACTTATCCTGATTTGCACTATAACATTTTATAATAACTTTATTATCATCCTTATGACTAAAAGAATTGGTAATGATAAACTTTTGTTTCCATACCTAAGTTTGTCCTTTTTCAAACCTTCTAAGAGCTTTATATCCTTTGACATACCTTGAAGACCTCTTAACACTATTTGGATATAATCTACAAATGTGTTCACTCTTATGACAACTGGAAGAAATAACATCATTCAATGTACCTCTTGATTGATTTGAGTTATGATTTCTCCAAGACCAATTACTTCTTATTCCAAGGCTCCATGAGGACACATTATTGATTGACTTCCTTTTATATTCCTTAGTTCTATGACCATATTTATTACATGTATAACAATGACCATGATATAAACTATCATACCTTAAAGCATTTGGTTGTCTAATAGACCTTCTTGCATTGCTCTTGACCTGATATAACTTCTTTTGATCTTCATCAAGCTTGATTATCTTGATAACTGATTTCTCATGCTCATCCATTAATGAACATAGCTTGGTTTCCAATTGAATGCCCTCATCCTCTTTAGCTCTTATACTTGAAATTACAGCCATTAATTGACCTTTAAGAACTTGGATAGTCTCCTTATCACTCTTAGCTTCTTTATCCATGTCTTCCTTTATTCTACATGTTTGGTTTATCATACTTCCCTCAAGATAATTAACTTGTGCTTCAAGACCTATGATCACATACCTCATCTTGTGATTCATCTTCTTCTACTCCTTTAGTTCACCTAGTGTACTCATGAGCTTAGATTCTAGATCAAATTCTTCTTCTTCACTATCATCTTCTCTACTATTATGATAGGCTTATTTATCAAACATGATGTCCTTTTATTTTGAACACAAACTTGTCTTGGCATCTACTAGCTGAATCTTGAGATCATTGATAATATTCTCATCCTCTTTGGCATCTTTATTCAAAGTACATATCTTTTCTTAAAGTACCTTGATCATATCCTTCCACTATTGATTTTCTTTCTTCAACTACTTAGCTATCTTTGTACTAACTTAGGATCACCTTCAAGCTATTAGGATTCCTTCAAAGGACACACTCTAACAACAATTATTAGAGGTATAATCAATAAGAGGAGGGGGGGATGAATCAATGAGCCTAGATATTTAAATTTTAATTGCAGTCCCCTTCAAACTATTTAAACAATCAACATATATCAACTTGATCAAACAACATTAATAATAGAACTCATTCATTCAATACATACACAAGATCAAACACATAACACATAGTTCCTATAGAAAATCTTCATGGGTAATAAAAACCACTCTCAAGCCTACAATATAAATGGCCTACTATCATATAATAAATTGCAAACAAGAGACTGATCAAGTCCTTTAGACTAGAAAACTTGATCATCTCCTCCTGACTAAAGGTATTTAGTGAAACACCTATTCCATAAGGAGCATCTACCCCTAAGATGATCAACTCCTTTAGACCACCTGTTTCATAAGGAAAAACTACCGCTAAGGAATACTAACTCTTTTAAACCCTCCTTTAATAATAAAACCTCCACCTTAGGACTGATGTGTTCAACACTTGATGATGGATCTCTAGATATCACTATTCTCACCTTTCAGCAACAACTCTATCACCCAACACATCATGTTAGTCAAAACACATTACATACTTGAACCAATATACAAAGATCAATTATGACACATTACATATCCCAACTAACCCCACTATTCATCTCTGCACACTCAATGCATCCTTCACAACAATAACTCTATCATAGCTTCAACAACATGATTAGATGGTCATACACATAATCCACACATTGATCTACCTCTCAAATCAACCACCAAGTTCACATAGTATTCACCTTGCCTTCTCTAATATTCAAACATCAAGAGCACTATTTTACCAATAGAATTATGACCAACAAGTCATATAAATAGTCCTCAAACTGATCTACTCATCAACTCATCCACATGACATTTTGCTCCTCCATCGCTCCACAATTCACACACACAAGCCTCTCTCAAACAACCTCTTGAGCATACTCACCCATTCTACCTCTTATAGGTTTATTATGTCCAATGACCTATGTGATCATCTTCAGCACCTTGCTCAAACTATCATGTCTAATCTTCTTCACCCTCTACTAGTCCTCACTGAACTATACATTCTCTTTCAAAGGTTAGCTCCTTTATTGGGCTCCACACTCAAACTCCCTCATTAGAGTCTTATAAGTCTAGAAACCAACACATTTGGTTTCACTATATATATATATATATATATATATATATATATATATATATATATATATATATATATATATATATATATATATATATATATATATATATATATATAAATCATGTATTAACAAGACAATAATATTTCTTTGTCAACCACAAAACTTGCCTTCACCCTTAAGGCATCTCACATTGGTCACACTTAAGCATAATCCTCTTTTAGATAAACCTAAGTCACTTGTAGGTCCTATATAAACCCATTAATCTCTTTGACACTTCTTCAATCATAGTAAAAACACATTACCACTTATAATTACATAAGTCCACTCCTTATGTCCCCTAAGAAATCCTCAAAAGATCACAGTCACCTTTGCTCACCTTTGTGTATGCTCAATCAACTCAAATAGAGACCTTATACATAGGAACACCAATACCAAACATATACTCAACTTCTTAAGCATTTTTCATACTCAAGATAGATTGATCACATCTCCAAAATACTCATAGAGTATCCTCATGGAATCTAAAACACTACCCAATAGCCAATTCACCATGAAACATCGAAACACCATCTACATAAGATTGAATATCCTTTTCGAGTCACTTGAAAAACATATATGGAAACACAATCAAATTTAAAGCTTAATAAATTTGTTTTCACATACTTTTATATCTTCAAATCCATATCTCCATATGCACCTTTGAGTCCTCTACATATTTCCTTTTTAGTTCATGAGCAAATTCTTCTTTTATCAAAACATATGGCCTAAAAACTAGAGACTGGTATTTCCCTTAGAAAATTCTAATATTCAAATTGCAACTATCACATTTAAACCTCAAACACAATTCTCCCATCTCGTGTCCTCTCATCTTAGATCAAATACACTCTAGTGATCTTGTTTGATCTTTAACATATAAGAACCAATGCTCAGATGTTAAACCTATGTCACATTGACCTCATCTCCTGTAATATTATAATGTTAAATCCATGCAATCTATTGATATTTATGGATCAACTAGGTCTTTAATGATCAACACTCACCATTTGATCAATCTTTATGAATGTTCACTCATTATTGGAACTTTACCCTATACCTTTGCTTAGTCATTAAAAATCATGTACCTTTCTTCATCTTGATACTTCCTAAATTCTTGAAGTAACATTTACCATTGATCTTGATTGAGCTTTAACATTTTTTAAAATGACTAAGTATGGGGACCCTTTCAATATGCTTGAGAGTACATTTTTTATCCTTAATAACTTCTTATGCACTTTGACACAAGATCTCAGAATTAGACTAGATGATCTTCTCACATAGGAGAATCCAAATATATAAAAAATAGATCATGGAATCCTCACGCATGTGAGATATAATTCCATTAAAATTATTTCTCAAAATCTTCTATCATAGATCCAAAAATGTCAAAAACTACCTGGAAGGCCAACTTTGCTCCTACATAACTTTTGTCACACTTCAATGCATGATTCAAATTTAGCACAAAATAACTATGCTAATAACGCTAATAACTAAACAAACCCATATGATCATTTTCTATGGAAACCTTCACATGTGAAATACATAACACCATTAAAATTCTCATTTGACTCTTCTTGCCACATCATAAAATTGGCTAAGTGTGGAAAAACACTGTCAAATTATTTGGGAGCCTAGCTTTATATATGCATATATTTTAGCACACTACATTGCATGATCTAAAAATTAATAAAACTAAAATTTTGAATATGATAATTTTGTTGTGACACCTCCATGCATGTGAATACTAACCTCATCAACATGCTTACTCAGCTCTTTCTAGCCACATTACAAATTTGGCTAAGTATGGGAATGCAATGAATTTTGACTGAGAAGCCAACTTTGCATGCTCATGTCTTTAACTGCACTTCAATTCATGACTTGATATCTAGTGGATAATAATTAGGGACTAATTTGGTCACAACCATGTGACCAAATACCCTTGACTCATTTCCACATGGCAATGGTGATGTCAATAAACTACCTACTCAAATTTTTTTCTACTAGACCAAACTACCAAGATGACCATATTTAAGAATTATATGAATACCACTCATACACACAAGAATTCTAAACATCATTAACCTATAATAAGACCCATTTCACATTCTTAATACTTAAAACACATCCCTAAACACATCTTATTACTCAAACTCTAATGATTATCTAAGCCAACATCAAGCATACTAAGATAAGAACATTGCACACTTTGTCATCATCACTTGGGCTAAAAAGTCACTTCATCCACTCACCAGGACACCTCTATGACATCACTGAAAACTCTCCAACAAGATCATCAAAGTTGAGGTTATTTAATATGAGTATCATCTACTTATCCCACAAGTAGTTACTTCATAGTCACTAGTTATAGTTCTAGCAGAGTTACCAAATATAGCACAATTGCTAGTTACATCTCAAAACATAATTCCTATTGACACATCATAGAGTTTAGTAGATCCAAAAATATGAGTAAGTTGTACTCCCATATTATCAACACATATGCATACTCCCCCATGAAGACCATTATTAGAGACACCCTTATATCAAAGATATGTCACATATTCTAAAGGGTCTTTCTCCACTCAATTTTTTTTTGAGATCATTATTACTGGGTTCTCAGGGTTCAAGAAAAGGGAAATTAAAAACTAGTGACAAGAAAAAAATTTAATAGGGAAAATATGAATTCTAAATCCACAAAGTAAAAAATAAAATATCTTTAGAGTTTAGAAATCATAAATTTAGTTAAAACTCTAAAACAAAATTTGAAAAATGAAGTAAACCATGAAATAAAAGTATACGTTCACCAAAATTTTTTACCCTATTTTTTATCAAACTATAAATTATATTCATCTAATAGACCTGTGAAATTAGATAGATATCAGAATGCTAAAAATATATAATAATTAATAATTCTAATTTTGATAATTGATAAATATCATAAATTACTATTTTTAGAAAACACAAAGAAGAAATATACTTAGCTAAAACTAGAATTATTTTGGACTATTTTATATATTTTAAAGTGTAAATTAATAAAATAAATGACTTTGCATGCTCAAGTTTAGAAGTATAATTTGAAATTGTTTTTAGACATGACCATTGTAAATGGATAGGATGATAGGTCACTTGTGTCTATTGACCATAGACTTATCCTATTTAATTGTGATTAATGACTAATTAGATAAGATATAATAAGAAACATTCTAATAGTGATAGGTCAAAAATATAATTTCACTATACTCCCAAAGAGGACCACTTTAGGTGGACAAGAGTACATGTTGCTCAAGTTCATTGACCCCACACTTCTCTCGATTGACTATGAAAAAAATCAAGTTATTGCCCCTTATGTACCTATGTTTTTTGAGTGAATTGGTATATCACGATTCAAAATTTTTGACACAATATTTTTTGTTTTCTAATTTTACCTTTAAAACCCTAAAGGCACATTGAAATATTGAAATATTGTAAATTAAAGGCAAGTGTAATGGGTTGATTTAACATGATTCACCGCCTTGATGATTTACCATTTCCTATGTATCCAATAATCCAAGGATGGAAATTAATCTCACATAATTCTCCATCTTGGAATTATTGTGTGATTATTTTCCTTGACTATGTGTATGCAACTATAAATATGGCTTTGTTAATTGACAATAATATCTCTTAACTTGCTTATAGATTTATTAAACTTGGCTTATGGGTGATTTTTGTGAGTGTTCTTGAATTTTGAAAGAATAGGGCATATTTTTTCAATGTGCAATAGCGTGTAAGCTAGGAACCAAGTGATATAAAGTGTCTCTAATGAATGAATTTTGATGTGTATTTATAGGAAAACCTTTTGATAATTATCTTGGGATGACCTTGTAAAATGTGTGAGAAGATCCAAAATAAAGTTTCTAAATTTGTAAACTATCAATTATTTGTCATGAGATGCAATTTATCTAAGTGAACATCTCTGCAACAACATCATTTCCCACCTAGTGTGAACCTATCCTACAAGATCATGGATAACTACCTTGAGTTGGGAACATTTTGAGGGTGATATTAAGTATTTTAAGCATTTGTATTTTATGTTTATATGTAGTAGTGACTGGTAAAATAAGGGTTGAGCCCACATATAGATAAAAGGCTTAAAGGAATGAGAAATAAGAGCCATGTATTTGGGTGTAATTCATGTAGTTTAATATGTGTCAAAAATCAACATTGGTGAGTACATGTGATAATATTTATGTGTATACAACTATTTTTTCACCCTACATATTGATTATAGATCATTTTTATGTCTTGCATTGATATTATATCATGACATAAAATTATTCTTACATATCATGACATGGGAAGCTAGGCCTTATATCTTCCCCAAAATGCTATAAACCTACTTATTTTCCAACTCTATAAATTCTAGACTTTCACCTATTTTATAACTACCTAAACACTTAAGTCCTACTCAAATGCCTACATCAACATAAGTGTATTATCCTAACACAATTGTTTAGTGCCCTAGAGTCATCCATTTTATAAATTAATTGTATTCATATGGTCAGCCTAAGTAATTTAATGTGAGATATTCTCCAAAGGTATTGGTAGAAATGCAAGATCAACATTCATTCATTCCTAACATGGAAATACTTAGTAACTTGCAAGGTGACTTATCAAAAACACTCAAATGAGCAAAATGGTAAGTGCACAGAGTTGGGGGATAATTATGTGGACATTTCACATACCATAATTGTGTTATTAAATAACATGATTGCATTATTGATATAACATGATCTCATTATTTTAATTATGACTCAAAAATTATAGATCCATAACATGATGACATTAATACATAACGTGATCATTTTATTGTAAAAATAATATCATAATCACATTCTTTTTATTTTACATATTAAATCATGTAAACATGTAGATGGAGTGAATCTTGGTTATTAGATAACATGATCTCATTATTATAAAAGTAACAATGCAATTACATTCCTATTAGTTTGCACATAAAAGCATGTGGACATGCACATGAATCCCATCTTAGCTGGAAGCTTATATTTACTACTCTAAATGTTAAAAAATATAATAAATTAGGTTCAATTTAAATGTTACATTTATTTCCTTATACATTATATTTATTCTGGTAAATATAAGAAATTAAGGTTACTCTGCATCTGATAGAATTGGTCTCATAATTGCATGCCTTATGATGTAAAAAATAGTTTTTTTCAATCTTATCTGGTCAATATTTAAGCATTTTCAAGGTTTAAGTATTAAACCTATAGGTTTTAAGGCATAAATTTTATAACTGATGTCCATTTTTGGTAAACATATAGTCATTTTTTAGGTTTTTTTCTTTCTAGATTGATTTTGGACATTTATAGTAGTCCTAGGTTTCTCAAAATTGAAGTTTGTAAACCACTCACTTTGAAATTGATGAGAATTGGTGTGATTAGAGTAGCATAGGTCACACTGATGACCTACACACATCAAATGACCACTTTGTGTTATTTTTACTTGTTCATCATCCCTCTTTCATCCTTGATCACTCCTTACTCATACCTCATCACCCCTAATGACTCTCTCATCATTCCTCATTGTCCCTATTCACTCACTTATTAACCCTCACTATTCTTAGTCATCTCTAATCACTCCCTCATCACCCCTAATTACTCCCTCATTAACCCTAACTATTCTTCATCATCACTAATCACTCATTCATCATCCTTCATTATTCACTCATTAACCCTCATCATATTTAATCACTCCCTCATCATCCCTAAGCACTCCCTCATTATCTCTCACCATAACTCATCATCCCTAATCACTCTCTAATCATCCCTAATCACTATTTCATCATCCCTAATCACTCCCTCTTTGTCTCTCATCATCCCTAATCACTCCCTTTTTGACCTTCACCATTCCTCATCATTTATAATCATCCATAATCACTCCCTCATTGAACCTTATCATCCCTCACCATCCCTAAGCACTACTTCATCATACCTCATAATCTTTAATCCATCCTTCCTCATCCCTCATCACCCCTAATCACTCCCTCATCACCTCACAATCCTTCATCATCCCTATGACTCCCTCATTAACCCTCACCACCCCTCATCATATTTACACAATTATTCCTCATCCTTCCTCATCCTTAATCATTTTACTTAATACCTTGATGGTGGAATTTTGTTGGGGTTTAACAATGCTAGGAGCTACAAGTGGAGAGTTGAATGCTAGCATAAAATATAAGACATAGTGATCAAAATGATGTGGAGGCTAATTTGAAACATAAATATTTAGCACCTATAAAAAATATGGGATTATTAGAAATGATGTAATTCACAATTGAAGATTTGATAGAAAAAGAGAAGTAATTAAAACCACCATAGCACCAAAAATGGGTAGTAAATATGAGGATAACCAAGATATGTGATTTCTTAAAACCAGTCAATTACTTTCCATATGAGGGATTTTTATAATCCAAATAATTATATTGGAGGCCTTCTATTTTCATGTTTATTTATTAAGTCATCATACCAGAGAGTGGAAAATAATTTTAAAATGATAAGAACAAGTAGTCCAGGATTGGAAAGTTGTGCTTAATTCATAGCTTCAATATTTAATCCAATGAAGAGTGTCACACTATGAGCTCTCTACTTGCACATCTTGAGAAGTGGGTACAAGTTATCTAGCACTATAAAATGGTAAGTAGATAAGAGATTATTAACCCAATGATATGGTCAGTACTAAAAATATTTCTACTTCCCCCAATAAGAAATTATATGAATTATAAATATTGTTTCATTAAAAAATGTAAATCAATGGTTAGCCAATATAATTCATCATTTCCAATAGAAGTAAGAAGAATTTAATTTATCCTAAAGCATATTTTCAAAAATTAATCTTGAAATTAATACATCATTCATAACTATATGCTAGTATAAGGTCTAGTGTAGGCCTTGATAAATGGATCACCTAGAAGTGTCACTTGGTGTACAAAATCAAACATTTTAAAGATGCAATCCTTTGTGACATCTCACCATTTAGCACCTATGAAAAATATGGGCTTATTAGTAATGATGTAATTCACAATTGGAGATTTGGTAGAAAAAGAGAAGCAATTAAAACCACCATAGCATGAAAAATGGGTAGTAAATATGAGGATAACCAAGCTATATGATTTCTTGAAAACAATCAATTATTTTTCGTATGAGGTATTTTTATAATCCAAATAATTATATTGAAGGCCTTCTATTTGCATGTTTATTAATTGAGTCATCATACCAGAGAGTGGAAAATAATTTTGAAATGATAATAATAAGTAGTCCAAGATTGGAAAGTGGTGTTTAATTCATAGCTTCAATATTTAATCCAATAAAGAGTGTCACACTATGAGATCTCTACTTGCACATATTGAGAAGTGGGTACAAGTTATCTATCACTATAAAATGGTAAGTAGATAAGAGATTATGAACCCAATGATATTGTCGTTACTAAAAATATTTCTACTTCCCCCAATAAGAAATTATATGAATTATAAATATTGTTTCATTAATAAATGTAGATCAATGGTTATCCAATATACATCATCATTTCCAATATAAGTAAGAAGAATTTAATTTCTCCTAAAGCATATTTTTAAAATTTGAACTTAAAATTAATAAATCATTCATAACTATATGCTAGTATATGGTCTAGTGTAGGCCTTGATAAATGGATCACCTAGAAGTGTCACTTGGTGTACAAAATCAAACTTTTTAAAGATGCAATCCTTTGTGACATCTCACCATTATAGGTTTGTAATGTTTTATATGGGGTTAACCATATATTTACCATTGACATGTAGTCTATGAAGTAAATCCTTAAATTTTTTTGAAAGATTATCATGATCTAAAATACCATGTATCATAGTTAGTTCATAAGCTTTCACTCATTAGTGCCAGGAAGTGCAAGAATCTTGTTAGTTATAGCAATAAGTATACTCTTGATGGTAAGAATTAAATGTAATAACATATTTATGGCACCATATCATAGTGTGGTTTATACAATAATAACAAAGACAAAATAATTTAACGATAAACTAGATGAATACAAAGATATCTTTTAGTCACCTAAATAAATTACTACATATTGTACACTAAATAATACTATTTATTTGATCCATTAACTACCTCTACCTCAAACCTCTTTATACAATATATCATTTTTATAGAATGAATAGATCAAGTGGTAAATCCATGAAATCATGGATAATGGACACATCATGTCCAAATCATTTCCTTGTAGAAGCCCAATTGTGTTTGTGCCAAAGTTGTGAACCAATTAAATTTTTTTAATAAGATTAAAGTGAAGAACTATTATCCTCATCTAAATATTAAGGCATTTTTATGCTAAAACCATGGTGTATAAGTCTTTTCCAAAATTTATGTTAAGTTTGGGTATCATCATATTCATGTTAAACCTATAGAGATTTGGAATATAGTCTTAAAAACAAAGGAAGGATTGATTTACTAGTTGGTTGTGCCTTTTAGGTTAACTCATGTAACGACGTCATTCATTGAGATGTTGAATGGCCTCCTCAGTCCATTTACTTATGTCAATTTTTAAATCTACCTTGATGACATCTTAATCTTTATAAAACATGGGATGAACATCTACACCATGTTGAATTAGTATTTCACATTTTTTAGAAACACATTTTTATGATAACATGAATAAATGTTTATTTTTCGTGCAAGAGATAAAATATTTGGGATACATCTCATAGAAAAAGAGTGCATGTCTAAACCTAAACAAGATTTAAATCATATAAGAATGGAAAGTGCCAAATAAATTTGTATCTGATTAAAATCTTCTCAAAATTAGAAAATTATAAAAGAGATTTGTGTTTAGTTTTTATCCTTTGAACCAAGCTACCAAAGGTAGAACTAAATAAAGTTTCATCTAGTCATATGCACAACAAAGATAACTTGATGAACTAAAATTTATACTCTATTTTGTGTTAGTACTTATGTTACTTGACTATAAGTTTGGAAGATCATCCAATTCATTCAGTAATAAAATTGACTATTACAAATGTGTATTGTTAACACAACAAGTGCTAGAGATGATTTAATTTCTATTATAATAGATTAAATAACATATGATTAGAATCAAATATATATTTAGAGTATATACTTATGTCAGATAATGAGGGAGCCATTAGGGATGGTGAGGGTCAATGATGGAGTGATGAGGGATGGTGAGGGATGGAAAGTGTCAATTATAGAGTGATTAGCGATAATGAGGTATAAGAAAGGATTGATTAGGGATTATTATGGATGAGGAGGGAGTGATTAGGAAAATGAGGGATTTTGATAGTCAATGGAGGAGTGATTAGGGATGATAAGCCCAAGTGAGAAGATATGATAAGGGATAATGAGGGTCAATGAGGGAGTGATTATGGATGAGGAAGGAGTGAATAAGGATGAATAAGAGATTATGGATGAGAAAAGAGTGATTAGGGATGGTGAATGACGGGGAGGGAGTGATTAAGTATGATGAGGGATAGTGGGGTTCAATGGAGGAATGATTATGGATGATAAGGGAGTGATTATAAATGAATAGGTATAGTTAGGGTTAATGAGGGAGTGATTAGGGACAATGAGGAATGATGAGAGAGTGATTAGGGGTAATGAGGGATTAGTAGGAAGTGATCATGGATGAGGGAGGGATGAGGAACAAGTTAATTACCATAAAGTTATTATTTAATGTGTATAGGTCATCAATGTGACCTACACTACCCCAATCACACCACTTTGGATCAAGTTCAAAGTGAGTAGTTTTAAAAATTCAATTTTGACAAACCTAAGACTCTTAAAAATGACAAAAATAAATCTAGAAGGCACAAAAACCTAAAAAATGACTATATGTTTACCAAAACTAGATATCAATTACAAAATTTATGTACTAAAATCCCTAAGTTTAATACTTAGACCCTAAAAATTCCTAAATAATGACCAAATTGGATTTTCAAAAACTATTTTCCACATCGTAAGGTGTGTAGCTATGAGACCAACTCTATCAGATATAGAGTGACCCTAATTTCTTATATTTAGTAAAATAATTTCTAAAATATAAGGAAATAAATGTAATAATTTAAATTTAAACTTATACTTATTGCATTATTATTTATCTATTAATGTTATCATGTTATCTATTAATGTGATCGAGTAATCTATTAACACGATCATGCTACAAAAGTGATCATGTTATACATTAATACAATGGAGTTACTAAGGTGATCACGTTATACATTAACATGATCATGTTACTAAGGTGATTAACTTATACATTAATGTGATTTCACTATTTTAATTTGAATTCAAACACTATGCCTTTTGGCTCAGGAATAACTTGGATTCTTGAGCCAAAGGCTTGGACTTGTCAATCTACAACCGAGTCTAAGAGTTATGATAAAAAGAAAAAAAAATCAACTTCAATCACCAAATACACTATGAGTTTTAATATTAAAATTCAAAAACTTAATACCATCGTAATGAACATGCTCTCCCATTTCCAAAAATATTATTTTTATAATTTTTAGACTAATTTAAGGTTTCAAACTATGTTAATTTCTAACTATACATTTTTATACCACTACATGCCTCAAAAATACATGCCTATACATGTTCATGTAATTTATCATTCACTGATTCAAGTGCAAAACAAGTTATATGGTCACAAACTAGGCCTAATTCTACACACATTCAAAAAAATGATTATTTTTTATGAGATAGTTGGGCACGTCACACGGGTGGCTATCCAATTTTTTGTTAGTTTTCAAGATATATTTACTTGTAAAATTTGTTAAAAAATTAGTCATTGAAAAATAATAATAAAATATAGGTCACAAGCTAGAAGATCTTATCTAAATTTTCACTAAAGTGTTTCAAACACTATTAAACACTACTCAAAAAATGGTGCATTGCATAGTTGTCTATCTACAATATTTTCTTAAAAAAATAAGAGTTCCTCTTCATATTTTAGATGTTTTACCTAGATATAATTAACTATTTTACTAAAAAATTAGTGTTTTCCAATCTGGACTTAAAATTCTACATTTTATGTTCTTACACCATCTTCAAATTTGGATTGTAGATATCTCAAATTATCTATAGAAGTTTAGATTTATGAAATTTCAATAAAATAATATCCATGACTAGGCCCCTTTCTATCCCCCAATTTTATGCACTTACCCAAAATCTTCCCTATTTTATCCTATTTACATATTAGTATGGGGACAACACATTTATAGATTTGAAGTACTAAAGGTGCATCTTAAGGGCCATATTTTCCAAGTTATAAGCTAGGTCATTGTTATACCTACTTATCACACATTTCATGATTCGCATACAAACCAACATGTATGTGAGAACCACATCATTCTAAGGTCGTCTTCAAAGTAGTGTCTACATAGGAAACACTCATTCACATAGGGGTCTTTGGGGTTAACTCAACATTGTGAGCCCACTAACCCATTTTTTCCAAGGTTACTATGAAGATGAAGAGCTATGGTTTTATGATTTGATAATGAGTGACAATCAATGACTTATATTTTAATGTACTAGAGAAAAGGCATTGTAAAACCTAGAAGCATCAAGGTGGTCACATCCTAATTTATCATGAATTTTGTATTGGACACCTATTTTTGATCCAAATAGTAGTATAGATGCAACCATCCTAGGCTTACACATGTGTCTGAGACCATAAAGTCATTTAATCTATAATTTGGCACCTATTCTAGAATATTATTATAGTCTACTACCTACCTATTTTAGATATAGATATATATTATCATTAGAAATAACTATCTTGTTTTCATTATTTTTTCAATATCTAGCATAGTTGTGTTCCCTATTTTTAGTATATCTTAGTGTAATTAATTTAGTATATGTTATATCTAAGTTTTGTAATTAATTGGCCTTATATAGATATGTTTAACACCCTTGTGCTTATTGATTTCTATATTATTGATTTTATCTATCCCATTAGGATCTGGTTGATGTGGTGTATTGCATCCTCTGATGGAAGGCTCGACTTTCTTCCTCCATGCGACACAATGGAGACACCCCTCTTGATGTGGGTTGCAAATGTGAGGGGTTATTCTCTAGATTAGGGGCTATCTGCCCTTGATGCACCTTAAGGCCCTAGATTTCCTACTACTAACAATGAGGGGGATAAAAAGGGAGAGAAATTCTGATATCATAACCTAAACTAATATGATGATGCACCAAAATGATTGGTCTACTCAAATTAGACATACACTTTACACCAATTAGAAGAAAGAATACACTTCAATCAAATGAGAACCTTTCCTACATCAATGTTTCAATAGGGGATCCTATAGAGATATAGGGAGGAAGAACTAGTAGAGGTGTTTAAAGACATATTATGGGCAGCCTATTCACATGTGCCTATACTCTGAGCTGGACACTTCTTGTTGACCTGCAAGAGAAGAACTCACAATACACTAGATATGTTGGCATAAACTTATGAAAGCATGAAAAGCAAATGAATTTACATAAGATAAAACCATATGCATATGCAAAAGTACAAGCTCAAATGGAGGTAAAAATGCTTATTTTGATTAAAGGTAAATTCCGTCAGGGCTTCACCATATAATGTTGAGAGATGCTTTCTCAAATGAGAAGTTACAAATATATAGATAACTTGGAAATATATAGCTAAAAAATCAATGGATGGAGACCAATTCTAATTTAAATGATTCTATCAAGACCACAAACCCATGATGATGTCGTATTCTTCCAATTATGTATGGGAGAGCCATGTTGTAAATGTCTAAGTTGTTTCCCTTTCTATCATGGGCCTGCAAAAGCATGGGATACTCCTAGCAACTCACAAATCCATCCCTAAGTTATGTTGATTGGACCATACTCTATTCAATACTAGGCACAACTGGTTTTGCATTAATGGAAAAGCATGAAAACATGGGCTATTCTCCTCTATAGTTTGAAAACCAATCCTTTTATTAGTTTTTGGTAGAGACTATTTCACCTAAGTGTATTTACTCTTCTTGTTGACGACACATGTGCCACTTGCCTTGGTCTGATTCATCCTTGGGTCTACTCTTTGACTTGGCACACTACTTGGAATGTTTTGAGATTTTAATTTATTGTGCTACATGGCCACATTCTAGGTTACCCACCTTGTTTTCTTTTACTTTTATCTTTTCTTTTTATCTTTAACCATTCAGGCTTATTTTCCTTCGGGCTTGGCTTTATTTTTTTCTCAGGTTCCTTTTATTGCTTGCTCATTCATTTTTTCTTCAAGATTTTGGGCTTTTATTTCTGAATTCCTTCAGAAAAAATGTCTGAAGGAATTTGCCGTTGGTCTCTCTTTTGTTTCAGTGCTTTTTTCTTGAGTTTTCCTTTTGACAAAATGTCTGCAAGAATTCTTTCTTTTGGTGCTGGCCTTTCCCAAAGGGCAGGTGCCCTTCAAAATTTTGTCTTCATCCCTTTATTTATTAAAGTGCCCTCTAAAAGGGTCATTTGAGCTTGGAAGTACCCTTCAAATAAAAGGAAATGGTCCACTTTCTTGACCAAGTGCCCTCCATAAGGACACTTACCCTTCAGACTTTCTATGACCATCAAATTTCTTTGGACATTTTATCTGAAGAAATTCTCTTTGGCTTAGCTTCAGACAAAATGTCTAAAGGAAAACTCCTTCCATTTGTCACTTTTCCTGAAGGGCAAGTTCCCTTTTGGCTTCTTGTCTTTGCCCCTTTACTTCAATCAGCTATCCCTTACAAGGGCATTTTGAGCTAAAAGTGCCCTTCAAAAATTTTATATTTGTCCTCACACTAATGAAAATCCCTCTACAAGGTCTGTTCTACCTTTAAACATATCCTTCAAAAGTTTTTCAAATGTTTGTTTCTTCCTTGAAGTTGCTCCCGCAAGGGCACATACCCTTCAAGGAGATTGTAAATGACCCTACAAAATGCCCAAGTGTCTTCCATGGAAAAACACTTACCTTAAGAAGAATCTAAGAAAAATTTAGGCTCTTTTGAAGGACATACTCAAAAAATCCTTGAATTAAAGATGTCTCAAAACCTGATTGCTTCTTCCTTACCCTCTCAGGTTTGTGAATGACTCTAACTCATGAAAATTGGCAAGTACTTTGCAAAACTTGACCTACACTAGAACTGGCCATAGACACTTTCAGGTTTGGCAATTGATCATGCTTATTACTTGTAAATATTACAATTAAATGATTATTCTGAGAACTTGATTTGTTCTATGAGTGCTGGAAAAGACCAATGCTTGATGAGACAACACCTGCACCTACAAAAAAGCAACTTTTCCTTAATTTTTAAAGGGTTAAGACCTAGTTTTAGGGCAAAAGGTCATGAATAACAAGGTTTCAAGGGAAAAAAATAGGGGGGTGCCCATTTTGTCATGTAGGATTCAAAAAATTGTCAACAAATTGGTGACTTATAGGGGAAGTATGCTTGTTATGCTTGATAAGACTAGTGGCCTAAAATTCCATTGGGTATGGAGTCAGGATGCATCTTGGGGAAGTCAACAATAGATTTTAAGGAGATAAGAACCAAAAAATACTTTACCCCAAAAATCAAATAAAAACACACACAAAATCTAAAAATACTACACACATGCATAACAACAATTAGGGAAAATGAGGAAAAATAAGGAAACTATGTACATGATAAAAGAAACCTGGTAACAATGCTTAAGATATATTCCATTGATTGGGGTATGTATATCTTCACCATCCAACTTGGAGAGTTGGAAATCATTGTGTTTCTTGTATTGGGTGATGACATATGGTCCACTCCATAGAGCATCAAACTTTGTGTGCCTTCCAGACTTGGCTCGGTCTTCATCCCACTTCAAGATAATGTCACCTTCTGAGAAGCTCCTTGGTGTAGAAATATTGTCAAAATGATTCCTTTTCTCTTGTTGGTGTCTTGTCATGACATCCATGGCTTGGTCTTTTACTTCTTGAAGCTCCATTAGCTCACAATACTTGACTTTCAGGCTATCTCTCTCCACTAACTATAGTTGATGAGAAAGATCCAATGCTAGTAACTCAAGTGAGATAGAAAGTATAGCTTCCCTTCCATACACAAGTGTGTATGGTTAATTATTGATCACCCTCTTTAGAGTGATCCTATCTTCCCAAAGAGTTATTTTTAACTTTGGTATGCCAAGTCCTTTGATTTTCCTTCATTGTCCTTTTTATGATCCTAATCAAATTCTTGTTTGTGGACTCAGCCAACCCATTCCCTTGTGGATAGTATTTGGAATAAGTGTTGAGACATATTCCATACTTTAATGCCCACTCACTTGGCTTCATTCCCAAGAAAGCCAAGGCATTATCTAAAATGATTATCGTTGGGACCCCAAATCTTGTCACTATGCCTTCATATAATTCTAGGACTGCAATCTCATTGGCCTCTTTCAAAGCTATGGCCTCTACTCACATTGTGGAATAATCCATGGTAGTCAAGACCCACTTGTGGCCAGCACTAGAAAGAGGATTGATCAACCTTATGAAGTCCAACCCCCATTACATTAATGGTTGTTTCACCTGAAGAGGATGAAGAGGAATGGTAGCTAGTTACTGCTTCCCATCAAAGAAGGCACATTTTTGACATTTACTCACCCAAGAATGAGTGTATTTAAATAGACTAGGCTAAAATTAACTAGCCCTCATAATCCTTGTAGTTGTGGCCTTGAGAGCAAAGTGGTCACTAACTAGTCCATCATGGAACTCAGACAGTACCTTATCAACTTGGTGTGAATCAATGCATCTTAGGAGTACCCATAAAAATGCTTTCTTGAATATCACTCCATCAACTAGGACATAATGAAGAAATTGGAGTCTAAAATACCTCCTTTTGGTCTTATCAAGACCTTGTAAGCACTCACTAGATCGAAGGAAATGAACCATGTCTTGTGCCCAGCTCTTCATGATTGTTGGTATAGCTACTATAGGTTCATCTTGGAGTACCAAAACATCCTCCTTCAGCTCTTTCAAGTCTATAGTGAGGTATTCACACAACCCTCTTCCTCTTACCAGCTTGGTGGTCTTATCTCTCATGTCATACTCCATTACTTTGGTGATCTAACCTACGCTTTTCTCATTCAAGTCTTAGTTCAACAATAATTCTTTTACACTAGGATGTGACACCATGATGTGAATCTTGTTGTTAGACAACATATGTCTAAACTTCTTCAAAATTTGTATGACTGCAAGTACCTACTTCTTAATAAACATGTATCTAGCCTCATAGCCTTCTAAACCTTGGCTAAAAAAAGAAAGAGGATATTCTAAATTCTTATCATTTGCTTGAGTGAGCATATTAGAGATTACCTCTTCATTCCCAAAGGTGTATAG
The DNA here is from genome assembly GCA_037957365.1 of Torreya grandis. NCBI lineage: Eukaryota > Viridiplantae > Streptophyta > Pinopsida > Cupressales > Taxaceae > Torreya > Torreya grandis. Next base: position 12,378,943 of record JARHVA010000016.1, on the reverse strand, counting down.
AATGAAGTCCTTGGAGAAGTTAAGACTAGTCAAGGTAGGAGCTTGGGTGATAGCTTGCTTGAAGCCTTTGAAGCTTTCTCTTCTTCTTACTATCCACATGAACATCATGTTCTTCCTTAGCATGGAAGTTAGTGGCTTGACAAGCTCAGCAAAGTTAGGAATGAATCTCCTAATGAGATTTATTTTACCAAAGAAACTTTACAGGCCCTTGTTGTGCTTAGGCAAGGACAATGATAAGATGGTGTGCACCCTCTTTAGATTAATGGATAGGCCTTCCTTTGAAATGACATGGCCCAAGAGCTTGCCTTCATGGATGGAAAACATGTATTTATTTGGGTTGAGAGAGATGCCAAACTCTCTACACCTTTCAAATATTTGCCTCAGGTGTTTCAAATGTTCACTTTCCTCCTTGGAGAAGATTATCACATCATCAAGATAAACTAGCACAATGTCATTGATGAAACCTTAGAAAGCCATATCCATAGCACATTGGAAGGTAGCTCCAGCATTTGACAATCCAAATGGCATCTTCCTATAGGTGTATGTTACCCACTTAGTGGTGAATTTTGTCTTGTATTGGTCACGTTCTTGTACCAAGATTTGATTGTACCTAGAGTAACCATCTAGGAGAGATAATCGTTCACTACCTATCACCGTCTAAAGAATTTGATCCATACTTGGAAGGGGATAGTGATCTCTCATTGAGACTCTATTCAAGTCTCTAAAATGCACACACACTCTGACCTCTCCATTCTTCTTCCTAATAGGGACCAAATTGGCTAGCGAAAAAGAGTGTTTGATAGGGAAAATGATCTTAGACTCGATCAGTTTGGTGAGTTCCTTCCTCATGAGAGGCTCAATCTTTGGATTGATTGGCCTTTACTTTTACTTGATGGTTTTGGCACCTTCCTCCATCTCAATGGTGTGTTGCACCAAGCTTAGATCAAATCCCTTTAAATCACCATACTCCCAAGTGAAGACATCAACAAACTCTTGATATAACATAATGAAAGCATGTTTTTCCTCATTGGTGCACACCTTCCCAAGTGTAAATAGCTTATCCTTGTAGATCTCTACCCTTTCATAATTTTCCTTCTTGGTTGACATGCTTGCTTTGTCTATCTTGAGTTGGTCATCTTCATTGAAAATGCTCTCAAGAGTTACCAAACCTTTGAGAAGCGTGTTGGTCTTTAGTTGAACAATTTAGCCGTCAACTACTACTGTAGCTTGGACTAATTTTTAGAAGCAAACTCAACTTCTTCCAATAAGAAAAGTGCTATTTTTTGGTCACTTTCAAACACCTACCAGTTAGTGACATTATCTAGTATGGAGGGCCTCACAATCACCTTTAAGTGATGTTGATTCTTTCTTTGTCTCACCCCTTTTGGGATATCAAATTGAGCACCAACTACTTCTAGTCTATCCACATGCTTTTTCTCCTCTCTTGGAATGGAAGTGATGTTGAAATAAAAAATGTTCTCCATAAGGTCCCACACTCTATGCTTGTAAGACTTGAGTAGGGATTTTTGGTCAAGCTTTGACCTCTCACTTGGTTCAAAATCAACTCACTATCTCCAAACACCTACAATTCTTTGATTCCTTTCTTCCTTGCCCATTCTAAGCCATGAACAAGGGACTCATACTCTACTATGTTGTAAGTGCAAGAGAATTGAAATTTGAAAGTTGAGAAGTATTTATCCTTTGAAGGTGAAACCAACATTGCCCCACCACCAGATCCCAACTTGAATCTAGATCCATCAAAGAATAGCTACCACAAACCACAGTCCTCTTGATCTGCCTTCATCAATTTTGACATGAAAGCATCTTTATCATACATGCATTAGACTCTAAGAACATATTCTTCAATGAACTTGTAAGGATCATGCTCAAAGTTATCATTTCCCTATTCATCTAGGAGTAGGTCAGCAACTCCTACAAGGGAAGATGATGGAGATTGGTCCACCTAGAGCTCTTCTTCATCAATGATTGCATAATTCACATTCACTAATTTGGGTGATTATGCCTCCAAGTGATCCTTATGGATGGGATCTGACTCAATATTTAATTTAGTTCCATACTTTATCCTAAAAACCATGTAAGATGAATTGGCTTCCAAGTATCCACCTATCTTAGATGTGAAATACCTTGACAAGCAAAGAGAAAATTAAGAAAGAACATCTACCACCACCACATCATGGGAAATTAAGAAGGTTGGTTATGAATAGAGAGTTAGATTGAAGTCTCTTTCCACTCCCAAGGTCTTAGCTGGTGATCCATCCAACTGTAGAACTCCTTTGGTCATTTTCTCATACTTGAGGCCTAGCTTATCAGCTATGCATTTTAGTATAACTAAGGTGCTTGCTCCACTATCGATGATGCAATTATGGACCAAAAAATCACCAATAATCAAGGACAAATAGAAGGGAGGTACATTCTCATCTTTCTTTACTTGACCTCCAATGGGAGGAGCCCCATTTACTATCAACACTTTATCATTTCTTGTTTGGATAGCTTGCTTCCCTATTCTGTATAATTCCTTTTGGAGTCTATCCTTTTGTCCTATCAATGTTAAAGAATCATAAAATGAGATTTTCATGTGTAAATTCTTCATTTGGTACACTATATTGATTAAAGGATTTCCCCCTTTAGAGTTTTCCTTAGGAACATTCGTAACCTATGGTGCAACCTAAGGAGATAAAGCTTCAACTAGTGGCCTGTAATTGGAAAACTTTTGATTTACTTGTGGTGAAGGAGATGTTATAGGTTCTTGAGTGGATACTTGAGCTTCATCAATGTCTATCCTTTTGGACTTGGTGTTGGCTACAACACCAACATTTTGATTACGTGTGCCCCCCACATAGTTGACTACATAGAACTCTCCTTCCAAGTGATTCATAACAGTGGAATCAAATTGAGCCTACTTATTGTTCATATCAAGTTGTGTTGATATCTCAAAATTTGAGAATTAGGTTGCCTTATCACCTTATGTGATCATGTTTTGATTTGGTATCTCAATAGCATAAGTAACCTATTCTTGGCCATGCTCTAAGGGTGGATAATTAGGTTGCTCCTGCACTAAATTATTTTGAGTGGGGACAAGAGCCTTGGAATATCAAGGGGCATTTGGATTATAGCTTTGATAAGGCTTGATATGTGTAATTTGACCTTTCCCTTGATTATAATTATAGAAGGGAGGCCTATTTGCTTACCCAAACTATTGGTAGCCTTGATTTGGCCTATAACTCTAAGCTTGTTATCTTTTGAGGGCAACTAACTCATTAGTAACACTCAACAACATGCTCTTAACTTAATGTATTTCATTTATAGGGGTAGCAGCTAGCTTCTCTTCATTAGGTAGAGGAGCTAGAGTGGGCACAACAGGCTAGATTGAGGGTTGTAAATCAGGAAAGAGTGGCATATGAGGTCTAGGAACTAGCTTTCTTACTTGAATAAGGCAATTTTTAGTAGCTATGGCTATCTCATAAGCAATGGGCAGAGTGTTCCCACCCATAGACTATATCATGACAGTAATGTCACTATTCAGAGCCTTTAAGTAGTAAAGGAAAGCATAGCTTGCATTTGGCCTCATAAGAATTGGGATTCTGTCCCAAGTCTTTTGGAACCTAGTGTTAAAATCTAGCATAAATAAACTCATTGGGGGCTCTCTTCATGGTGGTTAATTACTTGACTAGAGATAAATTGTCACATTTTTCCCCAAACCTATTGGTTAAGAGGGTCCCTAACTCATTCCATGAGCCAACTGAGTTCACAAGCAAGGTCCCATACCAGTCTAAAACTTTCCCTTTGAAGGACAAGATTAACAATCTAATGGCTACATTTTCCTTAGTGATATTATGGATGTTGTAAAGGTTGGCTATGCTTCTGATATGCTTGACAACAGTGATTAAGCCCTCTCCACTAAAGGGAGGAACACTTTTGAGAGTTGTCCCTAGAATTAGGTCATACTTCTGAAGGTTCAAGGGACTCTGACCATTAAAGGCCATAAAAGGGAAAGTCATGGCTATGACAAGATTCAATTGGGGTCTCCTTGAGTAGGTATATTTTATTGTTGGTTTAGGAAAGTGGCTTACTACATAAGGGTGGGTATTTGTAAACCTTAGCCTTTTCATTGAGTTCAAAGGCAACTCAACAAATTCAAAAGGGATGCCCCTAGAATAAGATCTCATAGTGACCTTTGGCATGGGATGTGAGGCTGATCATTAACCAAAGACTGGGTTCCTAAAGGGAGTCACCAAGTGTTGTATATAGCTCCATTTTTTGGATTTTTTAATAATATCACGACCAACACCAATCTTGAAACTTGTAGGACACAAAAATTATCCCATCAATCATGCCAAAAACTATTGATGTGGTGGATTACACCCTCTAAAGGGAGGCTCGATGTGATAAAATGGAGACACCCCTCTTGTTGTGGGTTACAAACATGAGGGGTGAATCCCTAGATTAGGGGATAGATCCCCTTGATGCACCTTAAGGCCCTATATTTCCTAATGCTAATAATGGGGGGATGAAAAGGGAGAGAAATGCTGAAATCAAAACCTTAACTAATGTGGTGATGCACCAAAATTATTGGTCTAATCAGATTTGACATACACTTTACACCAAAGAGAAGTAATCATACACTTCATTCAAATGAGAACCTTTCTTGAAATATTGTTTCAACAGGGGATCCTATAGAGATATAGGGAGGAAAAACTACCAGAGGTGTTATAAGACACACTATGGATAGCCTGTTCATATGTGCCTATACTCTGAGCTGGACACTTCTTGTTGACCTAAAAGAAAACTCACAATACACTAGATATGTTGGCATAAACTTATGAAAGCATGAAAAGGAAATGACTTGACATAAGATAAAACCATATATATATGCAAAAGTACAAACTCAAATAAAGGTAAAAAATGCTTCTTTTGATTCAAGGTAAATTCCTTCAGGGCTTTGCCATAGAATGCTGAGAGATTCTTTCTCAAATGATAAGTTACAAATATATAGACAACTTAGAAATAGATTGCTGACAAATCAAGGGATGGAGACCCATGTTGAGTTAAACAATTCTATCGAGACCATAAGCCCATGTTGTTTCCATATTCTTCCAATTGTGTATGGAAGAGCCATGTTGTAGATGTCCAAGTCACTCCCTTGTTACCTTAGGCCTAAAAAATCATGGGATACTCCTTCTAGAAACTCACAAAGCCATCTCCAAGTTGTGTTGACTAGACCATGCTCTCTTTAATGTTGGGTATAACTAGTTGTGCATTAATGGAAAAGTGTAAAAACATGGGTTGCTCTCCTCTATAGTTCAAAAACAAATCATTTTATTGGTTTTAGGTAGAGATTATTTCACCTAAGTGCATTTACTCTTCTTGCCGATGACACCTATGCCACTTGCCTTGGTTTGGTTCATCCTTGGGTCTGCGTTTTGACTTATCATGCTACTTGGAATGTTTTGAGCTTTTACTTTATTGTGTTGCATGGCTGTGTTCTAGGTTACCCACCTTGTTTTCTTTTACTTTGCTTTTTTCTTTTTGTCTTTAACCATTCAAGCTTATTTTCCTTCGGGCTTGGCTTTCCTTTTCTCTTGGGTTCCTTTTCTTGCTTGCTCATTCATTTGTTCTTTGAGCTTTCAGGATTTTGTTTTTGAATTTATTCAGATAAAATGTCTGAAGGAATTCCTTCAAACATTTTTTCTAAAGGAATTCATAATTGGTCTCTCTTTTATTTCAGCCCTTTTTTCTAGAGCTTTCCTTCAGACAAAATGTCTAAATGAATTCTTTCTTTTGGTGCTGGGATTTCCTGAAGGGTAAGTTCCCTTTGAGATTTTGTCTTCATCCCTTACTTTCTTAAAGTTCCATCCACAAGGGCCATTTGATCTTGAAAGTACCCTTTGAAAAAAGGAAATGGTCCACTTTCTTGACCAAGTGCCCTTTATAAGGACATTTACCCTTCAGACTTTCTGCGATCGTCAAATTTATTTGGACAAAATGTTTGAAGGAATTCCTTTTGAAATTTTGTCCAAATAAATTCTCTTTGGCTTGCCTTCTTTAGTTTTCCTTTGCACAAAATGTCTAAAGGAAAATTCTTTTCAAGTTTCACTTTTCCTGAAGGGCAAGTTACCTTCGGGCTTCTTGTCTTTGCCCCTTTGCTTCAATTGGCTACCCTCTACAAGGGCATTTTGAGCCAAAAGTGCCACTCAAAATTTTTATGTTAGTCCTCACACTGATGAAAATCCCTCTATAAGGTCTATTCTGCCTTCAAACATACCCTTTAATTTTTTTCTAAAAGTTTGTTTCTTCTTTGAAGTGCCTCCCACAAGGGCACATACCCTTTATGGAAATTTTGAATGACCCTACAGAATGTCCAGGTGCCTTCTGTGGAAAAATACTTACCTTAAGAAGCATCTAAGACCAATTTGTGCTCTTCCAAAATACTTACTCAAAAAAGCTTTGAAGTAAAGACGTCTCAAAACCTGATTACTTCTTCCTTACCCTCTCGAGTTTGTGAATGACTCCAACTCATGAAAATTGGCAAGTAAAGTACTGTTCAAAACATAACCTACACTAGAACTGGCCATAGACCCTTTTGGGTTTGGTGAGTGCTCTTGTTTATTATTTGTAAAGATTACAAGTAAATGTTTGTTTTGAGAACCCAATTTTCTTTGTAAGTGCTAGAAAAGATCAATGCTTGATGAGACAACACCTGCCCCTATACAAAAGGAACTTTTCCTTGATTTTTAAAGGGTTAAGATCTAGTTTTAGGTCAAAAGGTCATGAAGAACAAGGTTTCAATGGAAAAAGAGGCGGGTGCCCATTTTGGCATATAGGATTCATAAAATGTTCAACAAATCCATATCTAATTTAGGGTTAAATAATTGGTTAACCCGATTCATGTAAATGCAAAAAAATTGATTTCAAGGGTTTTTAGTTAGCTATGGTTCTAATTTTATGTTTAATTCTATAATTTTTCATTTCTAAGCAATAGAAAATAGAAATTAAAAAACTTAATTTCAAATTGAAGATAAAGAAGCATTGATCACTCATGTCAATAATAACAAGGGCTTAATAGATGCATTTTTTAATCTTAAAAGAGATGAAATCAACAAACATGATAAGGCTATGGCTTCACCATATAGTGATGGTGAATCCTTGGAAGGTGATACAACTAAATTCATACCTATAAATATACAAACATCTAGAGGAGGCATGGGTTATGTCTTATAACCTTTGTTTCCTGAAACTATGATTGCTACATCTATGATGGGGTTACCAAATTCTTCAACTCAAATGTTAGTTTATATGCCTACTCAAACCATGTTTCTTTCCCCTTTATTAAATACTCAACTTAATAATCTAAATCCCAATGGTTCTATAATTTAAGCACTCATTCAAGTTATAAATAACTTAGAGGACAAGGTTACAAACATTAAATAAAAGGCTTTAAATTCTCATCATGTCATTTATTCATAAGATGTGTTGCATAACCCCCTTGTACCTGATATATATTTTCACCCTTTTCTAGTTGGTTTTGTTTCACCTAATTTGTCATTTTATGATGGGATGGGTGATCCTGAATATCATCTTTGATCCTTCTTTATATCATGCTTTGATTATACCTCCAATGATTAAATTTTCACCAAATTATTTCCAAGAATCCTCGAGGATTATTCTTCAAGGTGGTTATATGATTTATCTCTTCAATCCTTGAAAACATTCAAATATATTTTAGATCAATTTTTGGCATAAGTTTCCATTAATATTAGTGAAAAGGTTTCTTATAGCCAAATTGTAAAAATTAAACAAGGAACCAATGAATATATCTTGAGGTACAAGACAATCTTGGCTAAAAATGACCAATCCAATGGTAGATAAATAACTTTAAGACTTTTTCATGTAAAGTTTTCTCTCTCCTTTACATGATTCCATTGTTTTCAAAAATTTCAAATATTTTGATGACTTTGCCATGTTGTGAGGGACTATGAAATGATGTTTATTTATATAATCACTTAAAAGTGGTATTTGAGTGCTAAGAGTGATACTCGAGACTAAATATTCTTAAATTATCCCTAGACCTCTCCTAGACCCTATTATCACTCTTTTTTAGCCTTTGTGTTGGCCACAAGCATCCCTAGTTAGCTCAAATGTAGTCAAAAACTCTCATTCCCTGATCTTAGCCGTTCATGCGCAATGTTTTGCCAACTAGACATTATCACCACATTAAGGACACTAAGAGAGCTATGTGGCACTAGTGTACCCAAAGTGGTGTTTATGTCATTTACCCTAACTTTCTATAATGAATATATTTTCAAAGGTAAAACCCTCCTAAGGTCGACCTAGACATCTTTTATTATCTTCATAAGTAATAGAACACTATAAATACATGACATTTATCCCTCTATCCACTAGATGGAAATGATATGCAAAATACCTATTCAAACATGAAACAAGTTGAGAAAAATCAAAGGTATTAATCCATATTATGCCCTACTTCTACATACTACCATATAAAGCTACCCTAATCTTAGATTTTCCATATTTCCAATCTCAAGCACAATCAAGGCACTCAAGGCCACTATCAATATAGTATCTCATGAACTTGCACTAACACTTAGGTGAGGAGAACAACATCAAGCTTGATCCCTCCTTAGAGTATTGGTATGTATAAAACCCTCTCAATAATGGGGTGTTGAGGATGTCCAACCTATCCTACTAATAAACACACTTTTTAACTCATGCCTTACTAACAAAGAGGATTAGGTTTTTCATTATAAATCAATCACTACATGCACAATATAGATTTTTAAACTTCATGCATACATGAACAAAACCCATAAACATAGACATAGGTACACCCAATTGTTTGGGATAGTCATGTATAAATGACATTAACACTATTATCAATATACTAGAGCCAAATGGTCCCTCTATCCAAATGTGGCGCTACTATACAAGAGGGGTTCTAACATAGAGATCTAGTTGATGACACTCATACCTATTCATAACTTAGTTTCTAGTACTCAGATCATTTGGATCATGTGTTTTCTAGATAATTCTTTATTTTCACATATTTAGTACCATTTTTATAATGTTAAAGCTAATCAAATCTATGAAAAAATAGTGGTTATTTTATGCATATTATTTCCCTGATTTAGACTAGTCAACCCTTTAATAAAAAATAGGATTTACATAAGCTAAACTTTAAAAGGTTAAAACATTTGATGAACCCATCTTACTTTGAACATTGCTTAAATCTAAACCTTAGATGCTCTTAGGGTTTGTATCCTTTTTATGTTTATGATAAGATTTTAGTTATAAAATTTTAGATTTTTTTCAATATTTTTTTTTACAATATTTCTTACACTAAAATTCTTTAAAGGATTAAAATCTACAACTTGTTTTCCTACTTCCCAAACAATAATTGTAGAATTTAATAACAAAGTTGATGAGATTGATAAAAAATAATTGCAATATTTTATGTCTAAACATGTAAATATGCAAGATGACCTCATCATTATTATTTTTAAAAAAAATCCAAAAATAAAATAATGGTCAATCTTTAAATCCCCCATCTAATAATATCTACACCTATAGTGGGGCCAACTCAACTAGCACAACCTAAAATTTTAATTCAACAACCTTTAGTGATAGCTACACCTCTTATGGCTAGTTCCTCCACTCCATATGTGAAATCCCTTATGCATGATGTTCATAATCTACAAATTAAGGCATTACATATTGAAAAGGGAGCCACTAGGCAATCACATGCCATGGATAATAATATTTTCTTATATACATATTTGGCACATCACATAGTAGTAGATCCATTTCCATCCAGATTTGTGGAACCTAAGCTTACACTATATGATGGCAAGGGTCACCCATAGAACCATCTTTGAGATTTTCACTCAACATGTTTGGTATACGTGTCTAACGATTGATTTCTTACAAAAAAAATTCCATGCAATTTAAAGTATTAATCCCTAAAGGGGTTTTATGACTTACTTAATCAATCTATTACAACATTCAATCCTTTGGAAGACATGTTTTTAACACACTTCTCCATCAATATCAATGATAAGATCTCATATCCCCAACTTGTATAATTGAAATAAAAGTGAAATGAACCTATCATAGAATACATCTTATGATGCAAGACTGTATTATCTAAATTGACTAGCCCCATAGTAGACAAAGGGATTTAGGACATCTTTAAATATAATCTCTTACTACTATTACATGAAGCTATCTGATTTAATAAGTTTCCTACATTCCTAGATTTGTGCCACATAATAAATGAAAGATAGGTTAAGCTTATATAAATGGGTAAACTAAATTATTTATGGATCAGAATTAACTACTAATAGTTCAAATAAGCCTCCATACAAGGTAAGGGATAATGAGAATAAGAGTGATTAGAAGGCCATAAATAACATAGCTTTAGAGCCATCTACTCATTTGGTTTTATCATCTCCTTAGCATTGCATCTTCACCAACCTTCCATAGTCACCAACACAAGTTTTATAATAGATCTTAGAATCCAATTTCATATCTATCCCTCCCATTAAAGAGGTCAATACAACACAACCTATTCCAAATAAATATGATTCTAATGCATTCTTCAAGTATCATAGGGTACCAGGATATACAATAAATAGATGCATAAGCCTAAAACATATGATACAAGATTTGATTAAGGCTAACATTGTTGATTTGGGAACACCCACAAAGGCACCAAAAGTAAAATAGAAGGAATATAAGTCATTAAACATATTATTAGATATGTTTCTAAAGCACATAAAAATGAGGCATGGTGCACATTAGGTATTCACTACACATATTAGGCAAATCCACCACCAACTTCATATCATACTATTACAGAGGAGGCACACCCATTGCACAACATCATTATCATATACCATAATACAATCCCATCTAGACCACTCATCACCTTCTCAGAGTAGGAGATTGTTGATGATGATACATATTTACATTCTCTTTTTACAAGCATACGTAAATCATCATCTTGTCTAAATTGTTATGTCTGAAAATGGGTCAAGTATTAGCATGTGTACTATGACACTTTTACAACATTTAGGGTAATCAGAGTAGGATATATTCCTCACAAACATAATTATTAGTGGCTTCAGTGGTCATGTTCAGAGTTCCATTGGGGAGATTGTGATTCCTTTAAAGGTTAGACCAACACATATAAACACTCAATTCTTAATAATACCTAGTGTAGGCATGTTTGATATGTTATTGGGTAGCCCATGGATATAACAACTAATATCAATCCCATCCACCTCACATTGATGCTTGAAATACATCCATGCAAATTAGATGTGTTAGAGGTACAATCACTGAGAGTGGAGGGTAAATCAATGATCTTAAATATTTTAATTTCAATTGCAATCCCTTTCAAACTATTTAAACAATTAGTATATATCAAATTGATCAAGCAACATTACCAAGAGAAATCATTCATTCAATGCATACACAAGATCAAACACATAACACATAGTTCCTGTGGGAAACCCTCATGGGGAATAAAATCCACTGTCTAGCTTGCAACACAAATGGACTACAATCTTATAAGAAATTACAAATAAGAGATCGATCAACTCCTTTAAACTAGAAAACCTTGATCATATCCTCCTAACCAAAGGTATTTAATGAAACACTTATTCCATAAGGAGCACTTGACCCTAATATGATCAACTCATTTAGACCACTTGCTTTTGTAAATGACCTATTTTATAAGGATAAACTACCCCTCAAGAAGATGAACTCCTTTAGACCCTCCTTTGATAAGAACACTTCCACCTTAGAACTAATGTATTCAATACCTAATGATGGATCTTTGGATATCACTCTTCTCACCTTTCAGCAATAACTCTATGACCCAACACACCTTATTGGCCAAATCACATTACATACTTGAACCAACATACAAAGATCAATTAGGACACATTGCATATCCCAACTAACTGCACTCTTTAACTTTACAAACTCAATGCATCCTTCACAAAATAACTCTATCACAGCTTCAATAACATGACCAAATGGTCATACACATAGTCCACACACTGATCTACCTCTCTGATCAACCACCAAGTTCACACAATCTTCACCTTACCTTGATTGACATTCAAACAACAAGAACACTATTCTACCAATAGAATTATGACCAAAAAGTCATACAAATTACCCTCAAACTAATCTACTAATCAACTCATCCATAAGGCACTCTACCCCTCCTTTAATCCGTAATTCACACACACAAGCCTCTCTCAAACATCCTCTTGAGTATACTCACCCATTTTGCCTCTCATAGGCTTATTAGGTCCAATAAACTATGTGATCATCCTCAACACCTTTCTCAAACTAGCATCTCTAATCCTCTTCACTCTCTACTAGTCCTCACTGACCTGTACATTCTCTTTAAAAGGTTATCTCCTTTACTTGGATCCACACTTGTAGTCCCTAATTCAAGTCTTACAAGTCTAGAAACCAACACATTTGGTTTACCTATATATAGATAAATCATGAATTAACAAGATCATAATAATTCTTTGTCATCCACAAATCATGCCTTCACCCTTAACACATCTCACATGGGTCACAATTAAGCACAATCCTCTTTCAAATAGGCCTAAGTCACTTTTAGGTCTTATAAAGACCTATTCAACTCTATGACACATCTATGAGCATAGTAAGAACACAGGACCACTTAAAATTACATAGGTCCACTCCTTATGTTCCCTAAGACATCCTCAAAATATCATTGTCACCTTTGCTCACCTCTATGTATGCTCAATCAACTCAAACAAAGACCTTATACATAAGAACACCAATACCAAAAATACAATCAATTTCTTAAGCATTGTTCATACTCAAAATAGATTGATCACATAAAAATACTCACAATGCATCCTCATGGAGTCTACAATACTCCCCAATATCCAATTCACCATGAAACATCAAAACATCTACATAACCTTGAATATCTTTCTTAGGTCACTTACATAACATATGCAAAAACATAGTAAACTTTGGAGCTTAATAACTTTGTCTACACACACTTTTAGATCTTAAAATCCATATTTTGAGATGCATCTTGAATTCTTATACATATTTGTTTTTTATTGCATGCAAAAATTCATCTTCTATCAAAAGATAAGGCCTAAAAACAAGACACTAGTGTTTTCATTAGAAAATTCAAATATTCAAATGGCAATGATCATAATTAAACCTCATACACAATACTCGCATCTTGTGTCCTCTCAGCTCATATCAAATACACTTAATTGATCTTGTTTGATCTTTAACACAAAGGTGGTAATTATTAAATGTTAAACCTCTATCACTTTGACCTCATTTCATGTAATCTTATAATGTTGAGTCCACCTGCTTCATCGATCTTTGTGGATCAACTAGGTCTTTTATGATAAATGTTCATCATTCAATTAATCTATACGAATGTATGCTCATTGTTGGATCCTTACCCTATACCTTTACTCAGTAATTAAACATCATGCTCTTATCTTTATCTCACTGCTTCCTAAATTCTTGGAGAAACGTACACTTTTGATCTTACTTGAGCTTTAAAACATTAAAAAATGACTAAATATGGGGACCCTTTCAATATGACTAAGTATCCATTTTTATCCTTAATAAATTCTTATGTGTTTCGATGCAAGATATCAAAATTAGACCAGATGATCTTCTTACATAGGAGAATCCAAATATATAACAAATAGATCCTATAACCCTCACACATGCAAGATATAATGCCATTAAAATTCCTTCTCAAAATCTTCTATCATAGAGCCAATAATGTCAAAAACTGCCTTGAAGGCCAAATTTGCTCATGCATAACTTTTGTTATGCTTTAACACATGATTTCAAATTTAGTGTAAAATAACTATGCTCACAACTAAATAAACCCATATGATCAGCTTCTATGGATACCTTAAAACATACAAAATATAACACCATAAAAATTCTCGCTTGGTTCTTCTTGCCACATTGTAAAATTGTCTAATTATGGAAAAACACAGTCAAATTGCTTGGGAGCCCAACTTTGCATATGCATATCTTTTGATATGATAAATTGTATGATCTAAAAATTAGCAAAAATAAACTAAGCACAGAAATGAAAAAACCCATATGATCATTTTGTCTTGACATATCCATGCATGTGAATGCTGACCTCATCAACATGTTTACTTAGCTCTTTCTGACCACATTGCAAATTTGGTTAAGTATGGGAAAATAATTAAGTCTAACTGAGAATCCATCTTTGCACCCTCACATATTTATTCATGCTTCAATGCATGAATTGAGATATGTAACATAACAACTAGGGACTAATGTGATCACAACCATATGACCAACTCCCCTTGACTCATTCCCACAAGGTAATGGTGATGTCAACAAACTTCATACTTGGATTTTCTACTACTAGAACAAACTACCAAGAAGACCACAATGAAGAACCAGATGAATACCACTCATGCACATAAGAATTATAACCATCATGAACCTATGATATGACCCCTTACACATGCTCAATACTCTAAACTCATCCCTAAACACCTATGATTAGTCAAACTTTGATGATTAGTTAAGCCAACATCAAACATACTAGGATAAGCACATTACACACTTTGTCATTATCACTTAGGATAAAAAAACACTTCGTCCACTCACCAGGACACCTCCATGAAATCACTGACAACTATCCAACAATATACGCCTTTGTCATGGATGTCAACAAACATCATATATAGCAATATACAACTCACCTTCTCTCTCTTCAAGCACTCCCACAACAAAAACTTTCTCCCACTTTGATATAATGACAATGTGGGAACCAACTGATCTTAAGGACCTAAAAATACCTTAAATAGAAAATTATCAACTTTGAAATATGATACAAAATCTTCCTTACCTTGAGCCTATCTTGACAACATCTTGTTGCTCCATGCCAACACTCTCTTTAACAAGCATTGTAACTAATAAAGAAAGAACACTAAAAATTAATGTAACTCATCAATAAACATTTGAGAGGGAGTCCCCCTAATATTTTTAATCCATTTCACCATTTGAGCATCTTCATATCTCCACACACCATGAAGAACCACCACACAGGCTTACTAGCCTTCTCTCTTAAGACACTTCCATGACCACCAATCAAAATTTCATGCCACTCACCAAATAGGAACATGATCTCAATAGACTTAATAAATCACCTTGAAACACATGTACCTTTCTATTTTGGATAAACTGATAAAAAAGAGACTCTTCTTTAAATTAGGCCTATCTAGCCTCCTTGTAGCCCTACCTAGAACTTCTAGAGCCTGCATCTTTTAGGAGACACATATTCAAGACCTAAAAATCCATATCTAGAGCACTCTAATATTCCCCCTCAAGCACACCAATTGGAATCACTAGGATCATGCTTTGCAACATACTTCCTTCACAAACCTACTAACCCATTAGCCCTCCATATTGATAAAAACTTGAATAATTTGAAAACCATAAACCTTCCATTCCATGTGAATATTTATTTGACCACCCATTTAGCCCATTCAAAAAATTAAGAAGCAACATACCTTAATTCATAAGGGAGGCCATTATTCTAACATATCCCAAAACCCTAGAATCTAAAAACAAACAGGGTCAACAAACCTCCTTCTACTCAACTCACACATATAAAAATTATTTCACACATAGAGACACCCATCACACACTTCTGGACCAATATTTGAGCCTTCACACCTTTGGTAACATAGACCTCCTATAACCCATTCTGAGCTTATATTATAGCTCCTTTACAAACCTCTAGAGCAACCACATGAACTTTTTTCCCCCCTTAAACAAAGACCTTCTCTGATGTAATTATCATCTTGAGCACACAAACTTGCTTATCCACACCTTCTTACTCATATTCAACTACTCAATCCTTTAATCCTAGGACTTGAATAATTACAAAGCTCCTCCTAACTTCGTGTTTCATTAGGAACATAACATATTTAGTAAGTCTTCAAATACTTTATACCTAAACATCCAAACCATGATCAACAAGATAATGCTTTATCAAGATAAGACCACTAAGATTATTTACAAATTTATTTTCTCCAATAGATAGATATATTAAAAAATGCACAAACATACCTTATTTTCATACCTTCTCATCAAAACAATATCTGACAACCACCTAAATTCCTCTGATTGATAAGTGTCTCTTTGAATCCTAAATAGAGACACCCCTTTTACATAGAGATACTAAAAGTACCAAAACTCCTGAGACTCCCATATCTCCATATCTTTCTCTAACTTACAGTCTTACTTGACTTTAACTAAATCCTTGACTTCATTCTTTTATTTAGATTTGTCAATAAATGTTGTTAATAGAAACTCTTGACTCTCCTTCATTTCTAATTATTTTTCCACCTTAGATAACAATCCATAAAGACTCTTGGACTCAATAGGTTTACTATTCTTAGTCTTTAGTGCCTCAAGTCTTCATACCATAGTTTGACTCTTCTTGTCTTTTGTAACCATTTTACCTACTTGATCCTTGAGGTTACCTTGATTTGCACTATTGCCTTCTAGAGAATCTTTGTTATCATCTTTATAACTAAAATAATTGGCAATGATAAACTTTGCTTTCCATACATGAGTTTGTCCTTTATCAAACCTTCTAAGATATTTATATCCTTTGACATACCTTGAAGACCTCTTAACACCATGTGGATAGAATCTAGTAATATGTCCACTCTTATGACAACTAAAATAAATAACATCGTTCAACATAACTCTTGATTTATTTGAGTTATGATTTCTCTAAGACAAATTGCTTCTTCCTCCAACGTTCCATGAGGACAGATTCTTGACTAACTTCCTTTTATAGTCCTTAGCTCTATGACCATACTTATTACATGTATAATAATGACCATGAAATAAACTATCATAACTTGAATCATTTGGTTTTCTAACAAACCTTCTTGCCTTGCTCTTGACCTGATCTAGCTTCATTTGATCTTCTTCAAGCTTTTTTATCATGACAACCAATTTTTCATGTTCATTCATCAATGAACCTAGCTTGGTTTCCAATTGAATGCTCTCATCCTCTTTAGCTCTTATACTTGAAATTGTAGCCATTAACTGACCTCTAAAAACTTGGATAGTCTCCTTATCACTCTTAGCTTCTTTAGTCATTTCATCCTTTATTTTACATTCTTACTCTATCATACTTACCTCAAGAGAACTAACTTATACTTCAAGACCTTTGATCACATACCTCATCTTTTGATTCCTCTTTTTCTACTCCTTTAGTTCACCAAGTGTACTCATGAACTCAGATTCTAGATCAACTTCTTTTTCTTTGTTGTCATCTTCTCTATTGTTATGATAGGCTTCTTATCAAACATGATGTCCTTTTGTTTTGAGCACAAACTTATCTTGGCATTTACTAGCTGAATCTTGAGATCATTGACAATATTCTCATCCTCTTTGGCATCTTTCTTTAAAGTACATATTTATTCTTCAAGTTTCTTGATCATATCCTTCCACTTTTGATTTTCTTTCTCAACTGCTTATCCATCTTTGTACCAACTTAGGATCACCTTCAAGCTTTTAGGCTTCCTCCAAAAGACCCACTCTGATACCAATTGTTAGAGGTACAATAACTGAGAGGGGGGAAATGAAACAACAAGCCCAAGTATTTAAATTTTAATTGCAATCACTTCCAAATTATTTAAACAATCAACATATATCAACTTGATCAAGAAACATTAACAATATAATTCATTCATTCAATTCATACACAAGATCAAACATATAATACATAGTTCCTATGAGAAACCCTCATGGGGAATAAAACCCACTCTCAATCCTGCAACACAAATGGACTACTATCCTATAAAAAATTAAATATAAGAGACTGATCAACTCCTTTAGACCAATAAACCTTGATCATGTCCTCTTAACCAAATTTATTTAGTGAAACACCAATTCCACAAGGAGAACCTACCCCTAAGATGATCAACTCCTTTAGACCACCTATTTTTAGCAAAACACATGTTTTACAAAGAGAAACTACCCCTAAGGAATACCAAATCCTTCAAACCCTCCTTTGATAATAACACTTCCACATTAGGACTGATATCTTCAACACCTAATGATGGATCTCTAGATATTACTCTTCTCACCTTTCAGCAACAACTTTGTCACCTAACACACCATGTTGGCCAAAGCACATTACATACTTAAACTAAAATACAAAGATCAATTAGGACACATTACATATCCAAACTAAAACCACTCTTCAAATCTACACACACAATGCATCCTTAATATAAACAACTCTATCACATGTTTAACAACATGACCAGATGGTCATACACACTATCCACACACTGATTTGCCTCCTAGATCAACCATAAATCTCACATAGTCTTCACCTTGCCTTCACTCACATTCAAAAAGTAAGAGCACTATTTTGCTAATAAAATTATGACTAAAGAGTCATATAAATAGTCCTCAAACTGATTTTCTCATCAACTCATCCATATGGCACTATACCCCTCCTTCGCTCTATAATTCACACACACAAGCCTCTCTAAAATAGCCTCTTGAGCATAATCACCCATTCTGCCTCTTCTAGGCTTATTAGATCCAATGACCTATGTGATCATCTTCATCACATTGTTTAAACTAGCATGTCTAATCCTTTTCACTCTCTAATGGTCTTCACTGACCTATACCTTCTCTTTCAAAGGTTATCTCCTTCGCTTGGCTACACACTCACACTCCCTCATTCTAGTTTTACAATTCTATAAACCAACACATTTGACTTCACTATATATAGAGCAATCATGAATTAATAAGACCATAATGTTTCATTTTCAACTGTAAAACATGCCTTCACCCTTAAGGCATCTCACATGGGTTACACTTAAGCACGATCCTTTTTCAAATAGGCTTAAGTCACTTTAAGGTCCTATAGAGACCCATAAGTGCTTTGACACTTTTTTAAGCATAGTAAGAACATAATACCACTTAAAATTACATAAGTCTAATCCCTATTTCCCTTAAGACATCCTCAAAAGATCATAGTCACCTTTGTTCACATTTGTATATGCTCAATCAATTCAAACATAGACCTTATACATAAGAACACCAATACCAAACATAAAATCAACTTCTTAATCATTGTTCATACTCAATATAGATTTATCACATCTTCAAAATACTCACAAAGAATCCTCGTGGAGTTTACAACACTCCACAGTATCTAATTCACCATGAAACATTGAAATAACATCTACATAAGCTCAAATATCCTTCTCAGGTCACTTACAGAACATATACAAAAACAAAGTAAATTTTGGAGATTAATAACTTTTTCTACACACACTTTCAGATCTTCAAATACATATTATTGAATGTGCCTTAGATTCCTCTACATATTTGCTTTTTATTACATGAGCATATTCATCTTCTATCGAAAGATATGGCCTAAGAATTAGACATTGGTATTTCCCTTAGCAAATTCAAATATTCAAATGGCAACGATCATCATTAAAACTCAAACACAATGCTCCTATCTTGTGTCCTCTGAGCTTATATCAAATATGCTCCATCGATATTTTTCTATCTTTAACACATAAACACCAATACTCATATGTTAAAATTTTATCACTTTGAACTCATCTCGTGCAATCTCATAATGTTGACTCCATGTGTTGTGTCAATCTTTGTGGATCAACTAGATCTTTAACAATCAATGCTCACCATTTGATTAATCTATATGAATGTCCAAGTGCCATTAGATCCTTACCCTATACTTTTTTTCAGTCATTAATTATCATGCACCTATCTTCATCTCATTGTTTCTTTATTTTTTAGAGCAACGTGTACCATTGATCTTACTTAAGCTTTAACACTTTAAAAAATGACTAAGTAATGGGACCCTTTGAATATGCCTAAGATATAATGTTTTTAACCTTAATAACTTCTTCTATGCTTCGATGCTAGATCTTAAAATTGGACTAGATCTCCTCATATAGGAGAATCCATCTATATAACAAATAACTCCTAGAACCCTCATGTGTGAAATATATAACACCATTTAAATGCCTTCTCAAAATCTTCTATCATAGAGCCAACAATGTTAAAAACTACCTGGAAGGCCAAATTTTCTCCTCCATAACTTTTATTGTGCTTCAGTGCATTAGTTCAAATTTAGCACAAAATAACTATGCTCATAACTAAATAAACCCATATGATTAGTTTTGCTAGAAAACTTCACATGTATAAGATATAATAACATTGAAATTGTCACTTAGCTTTTCTTACCGAATTTCAAAATTTGTTAAGTATGGAAAATCATAGTTAAACTACTTGAGAGCCCAACTTTGCATACGCATATATTTTGACACACTACATTACATGATCTGGAAATTAACACAAATAAATTAGTCATGAAAATGAAAAAGAAAATGTGTGATCATTTTATCTTTACACCACTACACATGTGAATTTATTATTGTGGGTTTTTATTTTTCCCTATTATTTAATTAGGGAAATTATATATTTGTGCCTACGTAGATTTTTCCTGCATTCGTGGGATAGGCTAGCTTATGTGGAGATGTGTGTCATAGATGTGTCATAGGTGTCATAATAATGTCATAAGTAACTCCTTTGACTGGCTATTCTGGGTATCGGAGTTACTTCTCTATTCTTAGCACCCTGTCACCATCTTTCATGGAGGAGTTACAGTCTATTTTTGGGGTGCCTTGACCACCTTTTGTGGAGGAGTTACTTACATGCTCTCTTATATGTATTCTTCACTTTGGCCATCTTATGTTAATGGAATATTGGATTTTCTCCAAATTGTCTATGCAATTGTCTCTTGTTTGATTTCATTTACTTTAGCATTTTTTGGTATTTAGTTGCTTCATCCCATACAACCGCGACTCATGCATCCTCGTTATTCAAACCTTGGCGAATCCTCTGATATGGTATCAGAGCCACCCCGGTAACTAGTTGTCTATTTTTCTATTTCTTTAATTGAAATCTAGAGATTTGTTAAGGCATTTTTTTTGTGAAATTTGAAAAGTTACGAGAGATATTGCTAGTTCTCCGTGCTCTTGTTTGTTCCATGGCTTGTTTGGTCTCTCCATATACATGCAAGCAGGATTTTGGAAGATCCAATAATCTTGTTTCTATCAATTAGCTTGTATATTTTGTGTTTTAATTAGAATTGCAGGTTGTCACATGCCTTTGTAATCTCTTGGTAGTCGATTCTACCTTTGCATGCCATTTTTTGGTTGCTGGGGTCATTTTTTTCAGCTAAAGACGTCTGTTTTACACTAGATCTACATCTTCTATACATCAGCAAGAAAAATGTCTTCTAAGTTTTGTTCACAACCTAGAAAAACCATTTGGGTATCTTTTAGTTTTTGCATATATTATGAATACTTTGCAGAAATGTGCTCAAAAAGCTACAGCAGGACCCCTCTTTGTTGGCAGTTGCAATTTTGAAGGTAGTTTTCAAATGCTCTGTTCTTGCTCATACGGACTCCTTTTCCCACAATTTTTTTTTGATTTTAGCTATTTTTCATGCTCTGTGCACTAGTCTAGACGTTTTTTGATTTTGATGCTAATATTTTTTATAAATAGCAAATTCTCAGTCGTGACATTGAATAGTTCTCATTTTGGGAACTTCAGAGGATCATAACTTTTAGATAAGACCTCGTATCGAGATGATTCTTTTTTTGAAAGTGCATGATATTTTGAGTATATTGCAGTGGTGCTACTTATTTCTTTGGATACTATGTCAAAGTTGTATTTTCAGCATATGCTCTTCATGAGGGTTTTGTAATGCATTGAAATCAAGACCAATTAGTATTTCTTGATAGTGGCAGTTGTAAATGCACTAATATAAAGTGACAAATCATATTTTTTTTGGATGGGTTCTTTGATTGAGTAATATTTGAGTTTTTTTAAAGCTTGTATATTCGATTATCGATGATGAAGGGTGAGGCCCAGGTTGGCAGGAGGCCAATTCCCCCTCACAAAGACCTCCTTTAGATTCCTTGCTCCATACCAAGTCCAATGAGTGGTTGAAAGGCCACATTCTCTTTCAAAATAAGTATTTTTTTAATGTTTTAGTGCTATTTTTTTTGCAAAAACACTAGTTTATGGGAAATTGAATCTTTAATATCTTGCAAACGATAGCTCAAATTTAGGTGCCATGTTTTGCAAAATTATTTGTATTTCAATTATCCACAGCGTAGGCTTGTTATTTGTTATAAATTCACTAGTTTATAAAGTGCCTAAAATTTGGGTCTCCCGGGACGCATTTTTAGTTGAGTATGACGTCCTGTTTGCTTAAAATCTTGCATTGATTTCTTTAAGATGCATTCTCGACTGAGCCTAACATATTTTAAGCATGCAATTTCATATTTGGGGGGGGGGCTCAGCATTTTGGGGGGGTGTGATTGCTTTTCAACACTTGTAATCTTTGCTTTCATTCTCCTTTCTACATAATTTCACAACTTACAATCAACACAACTTCACCTAAATTCAGGTTAAAATAGATTTTTTTCAACTTAAACCCCTAACACCCTTCAAATATCATGAATGAAAGGTTAAAATGTCAATCATTCTTAGAAGTAAATGGTTGTATAGGATCACCATGGATACTGAAGTAAAACCCAGCACTGATGCTAAAAAGGTCAAGTGGTATAATCGTAGTGATGAAGCCTATGGATTACTGAGCTTGTCTGTGTCTCCAAAACTTCTCTTCCATTTATAACCCTCCAAGACTCCCAAAG
This sequence comes from Torreya grandis, assembly GCA_037957365.1. Taxonomy (NCBI): domain Eukaryota; kingdom Viridiplantae; phylum Streptophyta; class Pinopsida; order Cupressales; family Taxaceae; genus Torreya; species Torreya grandis. The sequence continues at coordinate 12,356,078 of JARHVA010000016.1, read as the reverse complement.
ACATATGGGACACCCTAGAAACCTTATTTATGAAACTTGATGAGATGAGAGGTCATGAGCTCGAAAATGAACTCATAAGTCTAAGTCCTAGCAACTTTGACACCTTATAGGACTTCTTCACTAAGTTTAAGGCCCTTAGATTGCAATTGAAAGAATGTGAGATAGAGAAGAAAGATGATCAACTCATCCTTTCTATTCTTGCTAAGTTAAGTCCAAGTTATTTAGTCTTTGTCTCCACTTTCCATGCCACAAAAAGTGCCCATAGCACTACATGGAAAATGCCTTTTTTGGATTCATTCATTGCCATCTTGACTAGGGAGAAAGATAAGCTAATTCAAATGAGCACAATGAAGTCTACTCAACCCCAAGTTTTGATAGCTAGAAATGGTAAGTATAAGACTTCAACAAAGGAGAAGAAAAAGAACAAGGACCAAGAGAAGAAGAAAGAAAACAATAATCCTACGAAAAACAACACTGAGACTTCCTCCTCTAATGCTAAACCTAAGAAGGAGAAGGTTAAGTGTGCCTATTATAAGAAGACAGGGCATGATGAACACAAATGCATGAAGAAACAAATAGATCACCTAACTCATCTTCTAGAGAAGCACAACATAGGTGTTCCTGAGTCCATCAAGCAGAATTCATCTACCCAAGATTCTACTAAGGAAAAAGGCAAGGGTAAGGAGAAAGAAAAGGGTAAGGCCCTTATAGCTACAGTAGCTTCTACATCTTCATGGGTCATTGACTCGGGTGCTTCTCATCACATGGGCTCTTTACTAGTTGAGTTTTCATCTTTAAAGCCTTGTAGCATGACTTCAATTAGTTTGGGTGATGACACATCAATTTTTGTTGTAGGGAGAGGGTCAATTGAAATGGAAAGAAGAACATTCAATAATGTTCTAAGTGTTCCTTCTTTTTCAACCAATCTCTTATCAATGTACCAAATCACTCACATTGGTCAAGGCATGAGAGTTGAGTTTTCACCAGATTTAGTGGCTATTAGGGAGTTGCATAGTGATACTACAGTGGCAGTGGGTAGGGTAGATCAGCAAGCAAGGCTATACACCTTCTCACATTTTGCACTTGATTCTTCTCTAACAACATTGCTGACTCGTTCAAATGGAGTTAGAAAATTATGGCATGAGTGGTTTGGACACCTTAACTACCGCTACCTTGAGTAACTTTGTAAAAATAACATGGTCATTGGCTTGCCTTGTGTTCAATTCTCAAAAGGACTTTGCGAGGGGTGCTCCCTTGGGAAGCATCTCAAAGAAAAATTTGACAAAGGCAAAGCTTGGAGGGCTTCACAACCTTTGGAGTTAGTCCACAGTGATGTATTGGGACCCTTTCCCAAACCATCTTTCACAAGGGCCAAGTACATCCTCACTTTCATTGATGATTTCTCTAGGTACACTTGGATATATTTTCTCAAACAAAAGTCTGAAGTGTTTGAAAATTTTCTAGACTTCAAGGCTCTTGTTGAGAAATAGAGTGAGAAATCCATCAAGGTTCTTCAAACTAATAATGGAGGGGAGTATGTCAGCAATAGGTTTGAGTAGTTTTCTACCATAGAGGGGATTGATTTGCAGTGCATAGTCACTTACAGTCCTTCATAGAATGGGGTTGCAGAATGCAAAAATATGTTCTTAAAAGAGATGGGTAGCTATATGATTCACTCTAAATCCTTAGCATCACAGTACTGGGCCAAAGCCATCAATTGTGCTTGCTACATTCAAAATAGGGTTCCTCACAAAGCTTTGAAAGGGATAACACCCTTTGAATCATGGCATAAAAGGAAACCTAATGTTGAGCACCTTAGGGTTTTCAGATCCCCAGCCATGGCCCGCATGCCAAAAAAAATGTAAAGCTATGGAATGTCAGTCCAAGCCTTGCATCTTTGTAGGATATCCATATGGTATTAAGGGGTATCACCTTCTAGATCTTACCACTCATGAGTTGTTCATTAAGAGAAGTGTCCACTTTTAGGAGAGTTCTAGAGACTCAACACTTGGCACTTATTCTCTCTCATCATATCTACTTCTTCATGATGATTCCTTAGATTCATATCAGTCACAGTAGGTTCTTGAGCTAGAGACATCTTCTTCTTATTCGAGTTCGGATAGTGAGGATAGTGATGCAGAGTCATCCACCTCTAGTCAGTCAAAGGATGAGGATTTAGCACCTAACTCACCCACTTTCGAGCCACTTTGGGCTAGACAGACACTTGAGAGTGCTGACACTTGGGTAGGAGATCCCACAGATGATAGACGTACTAGGGGGATTTTTAGAGAGATCCACATGCCTTCTTTGCTTCAGTGTCAGATCCACAGACTTTTTGAGAGGCATCGGGGGTACCTGAGTGGGGTAGTGATATGGAGGAAGAATATTCTTCCTTAATCAAAAATCACACTTAGAATTTGACTTCACTTCATAAGGGATGGAAGATGGTTCAATGTAGGTGGATATATCAGACCAAGTTTACAGTAGATGGGTCAATTGATAAGTACAAAGCGTGATTGGTTGCCAAGGGTTTCTCACAGGTGGTAGGCATTGACTACTCAGAGACCTTTGCACCTGTTGCAAAGATGACTTTTATTCGACTCACCTTGGCTATTGCCATAGCACATGGTTGGGATGTGCACCAGATGGATGTGAAGAGTGCCTTTCTTCATGGAGACCTAGAGGAGGAGATCTACATGGAGCAACCACCAGGATTTGTTCAAAATTCTTCCTTAGCATGTAGACTTAGAAAATCTATCTATGGCCTCAAATAGGCCCCTCGGGCTTTGTATGCCAAGATTAATTCCTTCCTTCTCACAGTAGGTTCACTAGGTGCCATTCTGACCCCAATGTCTACTTCTTGCGACATGATGATTCACTCTTGATTTTGGTTCTATATGTTGATGACCATTTGATCACTAGGAGTTCTTCATCAGCTATTGTAGTGGTGAAGGCATCCCTCCAGGATAGATTTGACATGATAGACTTGGGTTTTTTGCACTACTTCCTTGGCATCGAGATCTCACAATCAGATTTAGGGATTTATCTTACACAACCTAAGTATGCTCTTGATTTATTGTCTCAGTTTCACATGGCTGATTGCAAGCCATCTCTGACTCCCTTTCTATCAGGAGTCAAGCTTGAGGCTAACTATTCTTCACCATTAGTTGATGTCACTCGGTATCAACAACTTATTGGTAGTCTCATCTACTTGACTCACACTAGGCCCGACATATCATATACAGTGGGACTTGTCTCCAAATTTATGCAGGAACCTCATGAATTGCATTAGAAAGTAGCTAAGAGGATCTTGCATTACATATAGGGTTCACATAGATATGGGATTCATTACAAATTTGGCATAGAGATTGACTTGGTTGGATATACAGATTCAGACTGGGCTAGCGATTCATAGACTCACAAGTCCACTTATGGTTAAAGTTTCCTTCTAAGTTTTGGTCTTATCAGTTGGTCTAAAAAGAAGCAGAATGTGATTTCTATATCATCCATAGAGGTAGAGTACTAGGGAGCTATTAATGTAGCTATTGAGGCTATTTGGCTTCAGGGGATTCTTTCTAAGTTTGGTATTCCTATCAGACAACCCACCATCATTTATTGTGACAACTAGAGTACCATTCAAATTTGCAAGAATCCGATTCAGTACCAGTAGACCAAATACATAGAGATTCACATGCATTTCATTTAGGAGCTTATGCATAGTCAAGTCATTGACTTAATCTTTTGTTAGCCTTCGGAGCAGTTTGTAGACATCTTCACCAAACCTTTCACCAAGAGCAAGTTCATTCATCTACGAGCTCTTCTTGGGGTGTGATCTACATTTGTAGCAGCATCATCATCAGGGGGCCTTCTAGCCTCTTCATTTCTTTTATGTCTCTCTTTTGGGGGGGAGTTTTTTCTTATGAGTTTTCTCCTTTTCTCTTTCTTATGGGAGATTGCATTTGTACATGGGTACCTCATCAGGCCTAGTTACTGGGACCCATTTTATATTTCCACACTGCCCACCTAAGCTATGCTTATGGGGGGGTATTAGTGTAGGTTTTTATTTTTCTCTATTATTTAATTAGAGAAATTATATATTTGTGCCTACATGGAGTTTTCCTACATTTGTGGGATAGGCTAGCTTATGTGGAGATGTGTGTCATAGATGTGTCATAGGTGTCATAAGAATGTCATAAGTAACTCTTTTGATTAGCTATTTCGGGTATGGGAGTTACTTCTCTATTCTTAGCACCCTGTCACCACCTTTCATGGAGGAGTTATATTCTATTCTTGGGGTGCCTTGACCACCCATTGTGGAGGAGTTACTTACATGCTCTCCTATATGTATTCTTCACTTTGGCCATCTTATGTTAATGGAATATTGGCTTTTCTCCAAATTGTCTATGCAATTGTCTCTTGTTTGATTTTATTTACTTTAGCATTTTGTGGTATTTACTTGCTTCATCTCATGTAATTACGACTCATGCATCCTCGTTATTCAGACCTTGGCAAATCCTCTGATAGAATTCTCACCTCATCAACATGCTTACTCAACTTTTTTTGGCCACATTACAAATTTGGCTAAGTATGAGAAAATAATGATTTCTAATTAAGAAGCCAATTTTTACCTTCATATCCTTAACCATGCTTTGATGCATGACTTTAGATCTAGTGCATAATAACTAGGTACTAATTTGATCACAACCATATGACCAACTCCCCTTGACTCATTACCACATGGTAATGGTGATGTCAGCAAATTTCTTACTCAGATTTTATGCTACTAAACCAAACTACCAAGATGACCACAATGAAGAACTAGATGAATACAACTCATGCACATAAGCATTATAACTATCATGAACATATGATAAGACCTGTTGCACATGCTCAATACTTTAGACTCATACCTAAACACCTATGATCAGTAAAACTCTGATGATTAACTAAATCAACATCAAGCATACTAGGATAAGCACATTACACACTTTGTCATTGTCACTTAGGCTAATAAAGCACTTCATCCACTCATCAAGACACCTCATGACATCACTAATAACTCTCCAACAAGAATTTCAAAGTTGAGGTTCTTCCATATGAGTATCCTCTACCTATCCCACAAGTAGCTACTTTATATTCACCAATTATAATTTTAACATAGTTACAAAATATAACACAATTGTTAGTTACATCTCAAATCATAATTCCTATTGATACATCTCAAAGTTTAGTAGATCCACTAGTACAAGTAAGGTCTACTCCCATAGTATCAACACATGCGCATACTCTCCCATGGAGACCATTATTAGAGAGACCCCTACATCAAAGATATGTCATAGATTCTAGAGGGTCTTTCTTCACTCAATTTTTTCAAAGATCGGTATTATTGGGTTCTCAGGGTTCAAGAAAAGGGAAATTAAAAACTAGTGATAAGAAAAAAAATCAATAAGGAAAATATAAATTTTGAATCCACAGGGTAAAAAAGAAAACATCATTAGTGTTTATAAATCATAAATTTAGTTAAAAATCTAAAACAAAATTTGAAAAAATGAAGTAATTCTTGAAATAAAAGTATAGGTTCATCAATATGTTTTACCCTATTTTTTATCAAATAATAAATTGAGTTCATCTATTAGACTTGTGAAATTAGATAGATATTAGAATGCTAAATATTTACAGTAATTAATAATTCTTGTTTTGATAATTGATAAATATCATAAATTACTAGTTTTAGAAAACACTAAAAAGAAATATACTTAGCTAAAACTAGTATTTATGTTGACTATTTTATATATTTGAAAGCTAAATCAATAAAATATATGACTTTGTATGCTCATGTTTAGTAATAAAATTTGAAATTATTTCTAGATAGGACCATTGTAGATCGATAGGAGCATAGGTCACTTGTGTCTATTGACCATAGACTTATCCTAGTTAACTGTGAATAATGACTAAATAGATAAGATATAATAAGAAACATTCTAATAGTGATAGGTCAAAAATATAATCTCACTATACTCCCAAAGAGGACCACTTTAGGTGGACAAGAGTATACATTGCTCAAGTTCATTGACCACACACTTCTCTCAGTTGACTATGAAAAAATTCAAGTTATTTCCCCTTATGTACCTGTGTTTTTTGAATGAACGAGTATATCATGATTCAAAAAATTTCACACAATATTTATTGTTTTCTAATTTTTCCTTTAAAACCCTAAAGGCTCTTTAAAATCTTGAAATCTCATAAAATAAAGGAAAGGGTAATGTGTTGAGTTAACATCAATCACCCCCTTCATGATTGACCATTTTCTACATATCCAATACTCCAAGGATGGAAATTAATCTCACATAATTCTCCCTCTTAGAATGATTATGTGATTATTTTCCTTGACTATGTGTATTTAACTATAAATATGGCTTTGGTAATTGACAATAATAGCTCTTGATTTGCTTACATATTTCTTAAACTTGGCTTATAGTTGTTCCTTGTAAGTGTTCTTGAATTTTGAAATAATAGGGCATATTTTTTCAATGTGAAATAGTGTGTAAGCTAGTAACCAAGTGATAAAAAGTGTCTCTAATGAATGCATTTTTATTTGTATTTATAGGAAAACCTTTTGATAACTATCTTGGGATGACCTTGTAAAATGTGTGGGAAGACCCAAAAGAAAGTTTCTAAATTGATAAACTATCCATTAATTGGCATGGGATGCAATTGATCTAAGTGAATAGCTTTGCAACAACATCATTGTCCACCTAGCGTGAACATATCCTAAAAGATCATGGATAACTACCTTGAGTTGGGGACATTTTGAGGGTTATATTAAGTAGTTAGAGCATTTGTATTTTAAATTTATGTGTATTAGTGACTAGTAAAATAAGGGATGAGCCCATATATAGATAAAAGGCTTAAAATAATGAGAAATAAGAGTCATGTATTTGGGTGTAAGTCATGTAGTGTAATATGTGTCAATAATCAACATTGGTGCATACACGTGATAATATTTATGTGTCTACAACTATTTTTTCACCCTACATCTTGATTATAGATTATTTTTATGTATTTCATTGATATTATATCATGACATAAAATTATTCTTACATATCATGACATGGGTACATATATTAATTCCATCCCATTTGTGGTCCACCTAATACTATCTTATTCAAATTACAAATAAACTTTGAAAACTATGATTGACCCCTATAAAATATTTCAAACACCTACATAATCTAAAGTTGTGTATAGTCTGATAGACTCATCTAAGAGGATTGACTTGATCTACTTTTAATTAGACCTATTTTCTTGCATTTGTATATGCCTTTTCTAAGTTTTATCACTCTTAGTCTTGAATAAATAATATCCACATATTATATTGGGATACAATGTTTGGATTGACATATATAGTGGGGGCACATTTATTACTTTCACTTCCTCCAAATTTATATGCTAATACACTTGGTATATATTATGTCATAACATTTAATAAAGATTTTATGGATCCTTTTTATTCTTATAATTTTAAAATATTGCCACTTGGATCCCTTTTATTCTATACATGTGTTAAATATATTTTAAATATATATATATATATATATATATTCTAAAAATACAAAATCATGGCATAAGCATGACATGTCTACTACTTTCACATTATTCATAATTTTGTTTATCACATTTTTGTGAATTACATATTATTATTCATACACATGCATTCATAGTAGATATGAGGGAGATAAATAACCTATAGGTTATATATGATACATGGATGCACATATATTGGACATTCATGTACCCATGTGCCATGCCAATGTTAGGGGTATATTATTCCATAGGTCACATTTTTACAAATTATATATTTATATGACAATTTAATTTATCATGTTGATCTAAATTTATTTTTTATACATGTATTTCCCTTGAGTATATCCTTTACAATGCTACATTTTATGGATAAGGTACTTTTATATGGTGTGACATTAACATTTATTGATGGTGTAGTCTAGTTTTACTTGTTCTATGCATCATTATTTTTATTTCATTTCCTAATCACTAATCATTGATTATGCTTGTTTGGATCTTGCCTTGGTGTATGACATTTTTTATTGATTGTGTAATTGTATGCCCTTTTCTTTGGCCCTTTCATTCTCTTATTACTTTCTATGCAATAATTTTTAATTATATGACTCTTTTTTCCCTTTCTTTATTTTACAATTATTTTTTCTTGATTTTTTCATTATATGAATTTTATTTATATATTTTTTACCTTGTGTGACATTTAAATATCTATTTTATGTATATATTTCCTTGTTTTATGACATTTGGTTGTCTATTACATGTGGCTTTTTCCTATGAGACATTGAGAGCTATTGTGTGTACTTTGTTGGGTGTGTCTTAATTATCACATTTGTGTGATTATGAGTGAATACATGTAGGATTTTATACTAATCTCATGGTGTCATTATCCATAAAACACACCTTTCTTCTTGTGTGTGGTGTCATGATCCATATCATGCACCATCATGTGTAGGCTATTATCCATTAGTTTTTTTTTATGATTACTATTGAGTAACAATTTGATATATATATATATATATATATATATATATATATATATATATATATATATATATATATATATATATATATATATATATATATATATATATATATATATATATATATATATATATATATATATATATATATACTATGATGACATATTATCCACATGTTAACATGTGATTCTAAATGATTAAATTCTTTTACATAACATGATGACATCAACTCTTTTATTGCCATATGAGCATTACACATAATACATTCAACACCTCAAAATTGAGGTATATTAGTGGGCCCTGTCATGGAGATTTAAGCCTACATCTATAGATATGTTAGACTTTGGGATAGATTTCATGATTCAAAGAGTTCATATTGGTTCGAATTATCAACTTAGTTCAATATATAGGATAAATATTTACAAGTTGAGACATTTTTTTGGGGAATGGGTAATACATATGGAGACATTTTACAAAAACATAAGATATAAGTTTTAAAAAAATTTAAAATGTGGGATATAAATGTATAACATTATATATCATATTGGCACTTGATGGATTATATTAGGGGAATGAACACTACCCATGCATCCACTACTAAAATCTTTAATGTTAGCACTGATTGAAATAAATTAGGTGAATGAACATTGTTCATGCACAAAAACCATTATAGTTTTTCTATTTTTTGAGCATAGAATCAACATGACATTGATGGTACTAAGAATCAAACATTTTAAATTTATAATTCTATCTATAGTAGCTTATTCACCCTACATGAGCCTAATAGAGCACCCCCCTCCGCTCCACATTTTCAGTTTTTAGATCAGTTAAATTAATAATGTAGTTAAGGTTCCACATCAACCAATGTCATTGCATTGGTCCCTCTTCATGAAAATTGTGGAATTTATTTCCCCAACCCATGGCCCTTACCTCAGTAAATTTTCTCCATTGTGCATGATCACCTCTAATCTCTCTAATACATTATTAGGAAGCATATCTCCAAATTTATAGAGGACAACATGGCTTACCCACTTAAAGGTGTATTTATTTTTAACTTCTTCAAATATTCAATAGTTTCATTTATCTAATTCATTTCAAATATGGACATTGATTTATATATATTCAATACATGTTTTCATGGAGCAAGCTACACACTTGGAGCCTTCTCCTAGGGACAAAGTGTGTCTACATACTAAGGTGCATCTCTTTATTATTATACTCTTACATTATGGGGGAAATGCGGGGACATAGGAGGGTGAGGGAGGGCAATTTATAAACACTAAAATTTGGTATTATACTCTTGAAAATGTCAGTCCAGACCTACCTTCACCTTACATGAATTGTGCATACAAATGTGGCTCTTTCACACCCTTACGTCCTATCCATATGCTTTTTATGGGTCAGACCTTCCCCATTTTCTATCAGTCACCTATGTGAATTCCATAATATATGCCTAACATATTCATTATCATACTCATATTATTTCTAGATCATTATATCAGTATATCTTCCTTTTAGACAAGTCTATTAGACTTATAAACTTGAAAAACTTTAGAGGAATCCAACTCTGATAGACCTACCCCCATGCTAAGAAAATACACATTATATTTATGGGTTGCCCTACATGTTTCACATGTCTATAGCATGACAAATGATAAAAATATTCCCATATAAATATACAATATCCATAAGACTATATCCTAACCTAACATCGTCTAGGACTATAAATGAAACACTAAGCAATCTTATTATATCCCTTACACATTCAAAAGGATTGAACTAAACTTCATAATTCATAAATCAGTCAAGTAAAATGTCCTACTCAAGTGTGAAGTACTAAAGCCAAGAAATATTTTCCATTTTCAAGTCTCAAAAGTTAGATTATAATTTGTACTCATAAAATGATCATCATTGCACACATACACATAAGAAGGATAACTATGTTCAATTTGACTTCGCTCCTCAAATTATTGGATATGTAGGCATTACTCAGATATTCATTGGGGAGTTATTGAAGTCATCTCAACCCACCTTTCTTCCCCTCTTATAGTATTAAGTGAATCTAGGATTTTAAAGTAAAGGAGATAGGTTTTCTTGATTTTTGCACACATCTATTACCTTGTATCACACATGTAGATAATTTTCAACTATGCACAGTGACCCATGCTAAAATAGTGAGGCCCAAATTCATAAAAAGAATATAAAAATATAATATACATATGCATTGACATAGGAATCCAAATCCTAATGGACTCATCTAAACATATCGAGACATTAATGTTCCTAATCCAAACAAACTTACAATCTATTTTAGACTATTTTTAGTCGCCAAAATTCAATCTCATTCTTATATAAAATAATAACACCTTATGTAGCTAAATCCTCTTCATTATTCCCATTTATAATAATTTATATTTATCCAATCAAACTCTATTTTAACATTCAATTTTTTGTTTTTATTATATACTAAACAATCTAAATAATGTAAAAAATATATCTTATTTAATTACAATAATTCAA
>JARHVA010000016.1:12197500-12342500 GCA_037957365.1 Torreya grandis | reverse complement strand
TTGGCCTTGTGCTTAACTAAAACTTCAAAAGAAATACAAGAGAAGGAAAGGAATGAATTTGTGGAAAGTTTGGAAGTGGTGGAAGGAGATATGAAACAATTTTCAAGAGAAATTCTTAATTTAGTAGGGATATAATTGGGTTTGTAGACATCACATTTGTTTTAATGGTGTGTTGCTTTCATGTATTTGAGGTGTCAGGGTATACATGTATATCAAGGTTGTAATAACCATAAAAATAAACAAATATCCACTTCTTTAATGTATATCTATTTTTATTTAATAAATCTAATTTCAACAAAATATTGACAAAAGTAAATAAGTATAATGTATATTTGTTGTTAATTATATATGTGGTTGTGTTGTTGAATCAATAAATAAAATTTTAGTTGATTGACTCATAATCAAAAATTTATATCTTACTTCAACTATCATATTTAAAAGATTAAAAAATTATAATTTTTTTTTAAGTAATCAATAGAATAGTTAGTCAATTTAAATTTCTATGGTAATTTTATCAAAAAGTAATTAATGAAATTATACATATTGTCTATGATTTGCTATAATATTATTAAAAAAAATTTAAAGGTCTATTCTTAAACGTATCCCTAATTTAAGGTCTTATAATTGATTGTCTTTGGTAACTATGTAGGTAAAACATTATTTTAAACTTATATTATAAAATTTTAAACATCTCTATGAATGTTAATCAAATCATGAAAAACTTTTAAGCATTGATGTAAAAAATTGATAAAATTACTCACAATTGGTTAATATATGATCTAATAAATAAAATATCATAAATCTCAATATCCAACAACACATTAAATTAAATTATTGTACTAATAAACTTTTCAAATTATAATTAAAACTAAATGATGTACTGAGTCAACACACAACAATTTGAAAACACTAAACATAAACATTGAAAACCCAAAATAAAAGTCACAAAGGTTCATATCAAAACCATACATAATATGATCTTTATACCCTAAAGTCAAACAATATTCAATCCTAAATAATATGCTTCAAGCTAAAAAAAAAAAAATGTATATATATAAAAAAGAAAGAAGAGAAAATAAGAAAAATATAATATAATAAAACAAAAATACACTTTAAAAAAATACAACCCTACAACCAATATATTGATAATTCTCTTTTTCCTCTTTCATTTTGTTTAATTTTTTAATGATTCTATCTTCCATGTCCATCCCCACAAGAGTACAACTCAAGTGGTGTTCGCCCAAATAACCTCTACAGAGGTTGTAAGAGGTCATTTAACTGATTTATGGGGATGTTGTAAAAGGTCATTTAACTGGTTTATCGCTATCAACACCTAAGCGGCGTTCCCCAAAATGGCCTCTCAGGATGTTGTAAGAAGTCATTTAACTGGTTTATAGCTATCAACACCTAAATTATAATTTATCTAATCTACAAGAATATCCATAATCTAAAGGAGCCGCTCGTGTTGTTTGCGCTCGTCACAGTGGGTTAGTTTACTTTTTTCCCCCGATAAAATTGCAAGAGGTTCATGCGAGGCATATAAAAAATCCTTATTCGTGATTACAACTAGAATTTTTTTTCTTTTCGTCAAATCTGTAGTTTTTATTGCGCCAACGGCGAGGTTTCACCTCCAAAACTACACTAATCTAGAAGAAAAAAGAGTGTCTCCTTTAAATCTGTTGTTGAAACTCTAATATGACTTCCTACTCAGCTTGGGGATGCCGAATCGGATCTATAGTCATACCCATATTGTTACTCTCACACACTGACCCTTTAAATTGCATACGCCTGCTATAACAATAGGCGTCCCCTAGATAATTAGCACTTTTAATCCCTAACTTCTTCTTTACACCCAAGTAACTGCTCTTACCACCGTTCCTAGGGTTCGCAGCCTTCATGCAGCTAGTAGCCTGCTGATCAACCATAGGGCCACAACCTTCAGACTATGATGTAGCGATCTTAATTAAGCCTTGGACGCCATGGATGAAGAGGAAAGGAAAGGAAATCAGATGATAAATTGTGCAAAAATGGGTCAGGTTGATGCCAACTATCTCCCTTAGCACTTGCGTATTTCATGGCTGTAAATCTGCATCTGCGTTCACCAGAACAACAAATATTGTTATTTGATTTCTTTCTATGAAAGCTCAGACAAGAGAACAAAATATTACATCCACCTGCAGTCAAATATATACCAAGTAAAATAACAACCTAAGACAAACAAATTTCAGCCGGTTGAGCTTAAAGTAAATATAGGCATCCGTACAGCCCCAGATTTGAGTGTTCAGCAATTAATTTGCAGGAATTCATGGATTCCGGCTACAAGAATTGTCTTCACTCCAGACTTTAATTGATAATCCATTCATAGACGCGCCATCAATATAAATATAAGAGGCGATTATCAGTTAGAGGTTTGCTTCGAGGCAATTCCTGTCGCCGAAATCCAAGAATTTCCAAAAAGCAATTGAGCGAGAGGACTTCGTGGCGCTTCTGATTTACACAGTATAGATTATGATGCATCCATTAACAAACTGCTCTTATACTGTGATTGCCCAGTGCTCGGTCAAAAACAGGTTATCAGTCATTGTCAATGGTAAACGGCGTTAACAAGGGATGTTTGTAGTTGTCTTGCTGCACAAGTCATCACATTTGACATCGCGGAATTCAAATTATAATCAAATGCGTTTTGTTTGTTTTTAAAACTGATTGTGATTATCATTGGCCACGTCCATTTCAAGGTAAAAATCCATTAGTCGGGATAAAATATTAAAAGAATGGGTTTTTACGAGTACACGAGTAGTCAAGTAAACAATTACTTCATTAAATGGAAATTTATTAAAAAGATTTCATGCTCATCACGTCATATCTAACGTAACAAACTCTGGACACATATAATGGATATTACAATGTTCTTAAACATACTATTTTTAAGCTGGTGGGAACTTAACCATCCCCAAGTACGTGGGGGAGAATCCGAGGCCTTGAAAATAATCTTCTACCTTGTTTGTTTCTTTTCTAAATGTAAAATCCATCTAGTTATATGACCTATTCCTACAATGGACGCCTGCAACATGACAATATAGTTAAACTAAAGTTATGTCTTAGTACAATAAAAATGGATTAGATTATAGACTTGACTTTTTCTTTTTTTTGCTTTTTTTTTTTTAACTAATAAAAATTGATGCATTTTAATTAGGTTTTTAATATATCCAACGCATATTATTTATCATAGAAATTAGTTTTTTTTTTTTAAATGTAAATTTTTTTTAATAATGTTTCGTTTCAAATTTACATTGAATATAAATGTTTCTTAAAACAATGTTTATATATATAAATATAATATTTATTTTAGAAATAAATATTTATTTAATTTCATAATATAAATTTTGAAAATTTTATTGCTATCAAAGAATATGGTATGATTATAAATAATATTTCAATAAATTAGAGATGTAATATTATTTTGATAAAAAATGATTAAATATTCAAAATTAAAGATTAACAATATCATTTAGCATTTTTTTTTAATACATCTCTTATCAATATTTTTCATTATCTTGTGATCAATAAATTTATGAAGATCTTATAATATTCTTAATTTTTTTTTTTTTTTCTAATTTATCATTTGTTTATATAACAATTTAATAACATTTATATAAATAAAAATTGGCTTTGTCTCTTTATAATATAAATGTTAAACCATTTCTTAATACAATTTATATCTTTTGATATAAAAGATAAATTACAAGAAAAGTGCATCTCTTCATATGAATATGTTATTATATATAACACAAATCCTACAAACTTCAAAGAAATTTGTATCAATTTTTTATATTTTTATAAAATACATAACAATAAATTAAATTAGATTGTAGTGCTTTGTATTGCACATTTAAAAATAAAGTATCAAAAGTATCAAATAGTTGAATTAATTTTAAAAATTACACTAAGAAAATAAACCTCATTAGGCTAGTTGAGCATAAAGCAATATTTCATCTTTTTTTTTTTTTGGATGAGGTTATATTTTGATTTGATTCAAACCATTACTTCTTTCTTGATGAGGTTATATTTTAATTTGATTCAAATGAGTGCAGCTTCATTGATTGCTCATATTCCATTTTATTCAAATAATATCTCCAAATACATCATAGCTTATAATAATAATAATAATTAATAATGCATATTTTGTTGTGTCTCCATAAGTTCATTTAATGATTTTAATCTATTTTTTTAATAATAATATATATTGAATTAAGTATTGTGCATATATATATATATATATATATATATATATATATATATATATATATATATATACACACACACACACACACATATACATACATACATACATACATATACATATATACATACACATATACATATATACATACATACATATACATACATATATACATACATACATACATACATATATATACATATATATATATATATATATATATATATATATATATATACATATATACATACATATATATACATACATACATATACATACATACATAGATACATATATATAAGTAGTATGTCTTTTGAACATGAACGTATAATGCAATGGTATGGTCATTAACAACATTTCAATGACCTAAGATTTTAACATTTTATTCATGTAAAATCAAATATTTTATCATTCAATGTCGAGAACTAATAATGTTTTGTAATTTTTATTTTAAACATATGTCTTTGAACATGAATACATATAATACCAAAAATAAACTAAAAATATGTAGCATTTATGCAATTTCAATGCTAATATAGTTCAATGAAATCTATGTGCAAATACACATAGGATAAGGTTGTGCAAACTAGTATAATTTCTCCCATACAAATATAAAAAATTACAACCTACACATATAAATATAATTTTGGAGATTGCGAGATAAAGAAATCAAATTTAATATAAATTTACATAATTTAAATATTGAACAATTTTTTTCAATATAAAACAATACTTTTTAAAAATAATTTATGAAATATATGTTATAATTAATTTGATTCTTTCAAATTATAGATATAATGACTTATAATATATATTGTTAATCTTATTATATAAAATTATAACTACAAAATCTTTTTAAAAATTATGCATGCATAATTATTTGTAGTTAACCAATATATCTAATTCTTATTTATTTTCTTACTTGATTTTATAAATTTTCGTAAAAAAATTGTTATAATATTTTTTAAATTCTAGGATTCTTTTACCTTTCCAAATTCAATTTTACATAATATATATTACAAAGTCAAAAATATAAAATTATAAATAAAAATATTTCTATATAAAAATTATACACATCTATTTATGTTCAGTTAAAATAATATTTATTTTTTCTTTGTTTTCTCTCCTACATACACATAACAAACACTATATTTATTCAAGCATAACCAACATCTCCCCTATATCCTCCTCCCCCTCTAAATATTCTTCATAGTATTTATAAAATATAAGATACATTACTTTTATCCATTTCACCATACCTAAATGATTTAAGAATATGCCAACTTATCTATTCTCACACCCCTCCCTTATCAATGAGTTAGAACCAGACAAAATGATTGGTAAGTTACAAGATGAAGAAACCACATACTTGTTTGCCAAATGGCACATAATCCCTCTTCTTTACTTGTAAAGACTGCCCATCTTATCCTTTAATTCGTCACCAATACTTGCTGCATTAGCCTTTACTAAGAAAAGCAATTTCCGCCAAAACAAACCTATAATTTCTTTTAATTGGAACCGGAAAGTCACTCTGATCGAAATCTTTCTGGCAAGGAAAATCAATGAAGTCGATGTATGAAAACAATTATTTTTGAAAACTGCTGGTTAGGAATTGCTTTTATTTATTTCTAAATTTAGTTTGAATTGATCAACCACTTTCGATTGCGTATGTTCATCTCAAATCTACTAGACGGGAACCATAAAAATATTAGACTGCGTGTAAAAGAAAGTAAAATTCCGTGTCTGACATTACTTAATATTAAGTCAATTCAACGTGTTAATTGAAAATAAATTGAGGTGGAGCAAGTTTTTTATTTTATTCATCTCCCCGAATCAGCATTCATAAACAATGAGAACTGTTGCATTTTAATAATTGCAAATATATCCAAAACGGCCGCGGGTTGTGTTGGGGGATTTTCTGTTTGGCGCATGTTTAGGAAATAGCTAAAAGTCATCAAATAAGTGTTACACGTACTCTTCAAATGCGAAGCAAGATTACAAGTTAATTGATCGAGTCTGTCATAAAAGGTTATTATTTATGAAAAGTTTTTTAAAAATTAAAATAAATTTATTTATTGAGTAAAATATATTTATAATATTTAAATATTAAGATTATTTTTATTTTTTTAATATTATTTTTGTTTCAATAAGATGAGTTTAAAAGTGGTTAAAAATATTGATAATAATTATAAATTAGATTATAACTTCTCCAATTCTTAATCTCAATTTAATCTTGTTTTGATGTTGAGTTTAAGAATTGGATCAAAATATTAATAATAAATATGAATCATATCACAACTTTTACAATTTTTAATACCAATTTCATATTTTTATTAAATAAAATAAATGATGTTTGATAAATAATTGATTAAAAAATATTCGTCATTTATATTATATTATAAAATTAACATATATTAATATTTTAACATAATTTCTATGTTTTAAGTTATTTATATTATATATTAATGTTAACATAATTTCAAAAATTATTTATATTTTCATTAATATTCAAATTACAAGATTTTCTAAATAATTAAAATTTTATTAATGTGAAAAAAATTATAATATTAATTTAATTTTACAAAATTTAGCATTAAAAGTGATTATTTTCTTCACCAATAAAACTCAATAATAAAAAGAGTTAAATAATTTAATAGTTTTTTTGTGTGTTTTAATAGGTAGCATTCACATAGAATCACTAAATTATATATAATGTTGGTATCTCATTTCACATTTTAGAAATAAATATATAGTAGATTATAATGATGAGTAAGCATAAATCTAAATCAGTGAACTCTTTCAGCTAAGCAGCCACGAGCAAGTGACATCTATATCATCAAAGTCATCTAGGGTATGATCCTGACCTTAACCATTTGACTCTCCATGTTAAATACCTAGAAACATTTATACTCGAATAAATGATTATAAACAACTATCATTCTCACCAATCGAACTACAACCCTTTCGATATTTAATATTTTTTTAAAATTATAATTTTATTAATTTTTTAGAATAATATTATTATAAAATTCAATAAAAAATAAAAGTTAAAAAATTTAAATATTAAATATAATCTAACTACAAAAAAATGCCAATCTTAATTTATGTTCCATTATTATAATTTAAAGTCACAAAACGAAAGCATAATTTTCTTATAATTTATGATATGTTCTATTACTATAATTTAAAGTCACAAAGTGAAAATATAAATTTTCTGTAAGTTTAAAAAATAGAGATTTTAACATGAGTATTTTATGAAGAGTATTTTTTGTTAGTTATTATTATATTTAAAGAAAAATTATATTAAACAAATAATAAAATTAATATTTTTAATTTTTAAAATTATAATTTAAAATTGACAAAAATCCTCTTATTAAATAGTATAACCATATATTTTCTGTATTGCAATAAGGGTTCTCTATGGTGCTTTCCAACAACACAACCTTCACATTCTTCATCTGGTCTTTGGATAAATGGTAAACCTATTATCATGTTCTTTTTATACAAAAGATTTAGTCCACAAAAATTCAAATGACCAAACCTAAGATGCCATAACCACTGTGTGTCTTTTACAAGAGCACTGAAACTTAAATGCACATTGTTTCTGATACTAAGAGAAAACATCTTATTAGCAGTCATGGGTATTTTTGTTATCAGCTTATTTTTACCATCAATAATAATGATTGAACCATTTTCAAATTTGACAGTGTGGCCTTCTTGCACAAGTTGACCTACACTCAACAAGTTATGTTTTAAGCCTAGTACAAGAAACATCACCAGAATCATCTTCAGCACAAAGAGGAAGAGGTAGAAATTCAAGAGGAAGAGGAGGACATTTTCAACAAAGAGGCAGAGGTCAAAGAGGCAATAGAAGTGATGAAGAAAATTGTGGTTTCACTCAAGCAAGAGGTAGAGGCAGAGCAAATTTTCAGCAAAGAGGAAGAGGTTTTCAGAGGTATGATAAATCATCTTTACAATGTTATTACTGTCAAAAGTATGGACATTTTGCATCTGAATGTAGGAAAAAGATTGCAGATGAAAGTAAACAAGAAGCCCAATATGCAAATGAAGGTGAAGGGCAGGAAGGATATGTCTTGCTAACATGCAACACAAAGGAGGAAGTAAATGATGGCAAATGGTATGTTGACAGTGGGTGCAGTAATCATATGACAGGACACAAAGAGATATTTTAGAATTTGGATGAGTCTATCAAATCTGAAGTCAAGATGGGAAGTAGTACAATTGCACCAGTCATGGGGAAAGGGAGGATATTAATCACAACAAGACAAGGTGAGAAAAAATATATTGGTGATGTGTTTTATGTACCAGGCTTAAAGCATAACTTGTTAAATGTAGGTCAACTTGTTTAAAAAGGCCACACTGTCAAATTTGAAAAATGGTTCATGCATTATTATTGATGGTAAAAACAAGCTGATAACCAAAATACCCATGACTGATAATAAGATGTTTTCTCTTAGTATCAGAAACAATGTGCATTTAAGTTTCAGTGCTCTTGTAAAAGACACACAGTAGTTATGGCATCTTAGGTTTGGTCATTTGAATTTTGGTGGACTAAATATTTTTTATAAAAAGAACATGGTAATAGGTTTACCATTTATCCAAAGACCAGATGAAGAATGTGAAGGTTGTATTGTTGGAAAGCACCATAGAGATCCCTTTTCAGTAAGCAATTCTTGGAGAGCTTCAAAGCCATTAGAGTTAGTTCACTCAGATCTATGTGGACCAATTGAGGTTGCTTCATTATCTGGTATGAGATATTTTTTAACATTTATTGATGACTATAGTAGAAAACTTTGGGTGTATCCTTTGAAAAATAAATCTGATACTTTCAAGAAATTTAGAGAATTTAAAGAATTAGTTGAGAAGCAAAGTGGTTATTTTCTCAAAATTTTGAGGACTGATAGGGGTGGAGAGTATATTTCACATGATTTTCATAATTATTGTATTGAAAAGGGCATAAAAAGGCAACTAACAACAAGGTATACACCTCAGCAAAATGGTGTAGCTGAGAGAAAAAATAGAACAATTTTAAATATGGTAAGGAGTATGATTAATGTTAAGAATTTACCTGAGGTTTTTTGGGTAGAAGCAGTTTGTTGTGCAAGTTATATTTTGAATAGATGTCCCACGAACTCAGTTTGGGGCATGACACTAGAAGAAGCCTGGGGAGGATACAAACCCTGGGTAGGTCATTTAAGAATTTTTGGTTGTATTGCTTATTCTCATGTTCCAGATGCACTTAGAAAGAAATTGGATGATAAGGTAGAAAAATGTATCTTTGTTGGATACAGTGAAGAATCCAAGGCATATAGGTTGTACAATCTAGAGACAAAAAAGTTGGTGATAAGTAGAGATGCAATGTTTCTTGAAGATCAGGAGTGGTGTTGGAAATTGGAAGAGAAATATCAAATAGTTAACATTGAAGATAGAGCTACAAATCAACAACAAATTTTAGTTGTTAACATAGGAGCCAGTAGTAGTAGCATTCAACGGTTAGCACTAAGAAGAGGTTCTTCTTCATCTCCACCAAGTCATAGACATGTTTCATCAAGTAGTTCTCCATTATCCACCTCAGAATCTCCAAAAAGGTGGCAGAAAACAAGGAGTTTGTCTGACATATATCAAGAAACAATAGAGGTAAATGAAGATAATTGTCATTTTGCATTTTTTGCTAATAGTGACCCTGTTACATTTGAAGAAGCTATAAATGATGATAAATGGATTAAAGCTATGAATGAAGAAATTGCAGCCATAGAAAAGAATCAAACTTGGGAAATTGCAGATCTCCCTGAGCATAAGAAGCCAATTGGAGTAAAGTGGGTGTATAAAACAAAGTACAATGAGCAAGGTAAAGTGAATAAATACAAGGCCAGATTGGTAGTAAAGGGCTACAAACAAAAATCAGGCATTGATTATAATGAATTTTTTGCACCTGTTGCTAGAATGGATACTATTCACATGATTTTAGCTCTTTCAGCACAAAAAGGTTGGAAAGTCTTTCATATGGATGTTAAATCAGAATTCTTAAATGGTGTATTGGAGGAAGAAATTTATATTGAGCAACCACCTAGTTTTGAGATTAAAGGTCAGAGAGGTAAGGTGCTCAAACTAACGAAAGCTTTATATGGTTTAAAGCAAGCACCTAGAGTTTGGTATGAAAGATTTGAATCATATTTTTTTTAAATGTTTTTGAAAAATGCCCTTATGAGCCCACCTTATTCCTAAAACAAAATCAGCAAGGAGATGTTATGATAGTTTGTATTTATGTTGATGATTTGCTTTATACTGGGAATAATGAAAACATGCTTAGAGAATTTTTAGTGGCAATGAAGTGAAATTTGATGTCTATGTGCTTGCTTCTTCCATGAAAGATTGGATTTTTAGAAAGTGCAATCGCTGATTGATTATCACAAAATATAATCATTTCTTCCATTTGAGGCTGCATCAATGCTTCAAGCATCCTTTATAACCAAACTGCTTGACAACCTACTCAAGTGGCTGCCACATATTCTGCTTCTGCTAAGGACAATGCAACAATGGGTTGTTTCTTTGAAGACCATGAAATTACACCTGACCCAAAATTAAAAGCATACCCAGAAGTACTTTTTCTATCATCTTGATTTCCAACCCAATCACTATTTGTATAACGATTTAACCTCAAAACACCCTTTTTTTCATAAAAAATTCCATGATTTGCAGTCTCTTTTACATACCTCACAGAAAATGTTGGGAAACATTCCCAACGAACAAAGACAAATCTGATTTTTATCTTATTTTAACATCCTCCCTAAAATCTGATTTGTGGTATAGCTTCTCATCCCTAAAGGTTCTTCAATCCATTGAAATCTTCTTCTTTCAAAGGTTTTGTCAAAATGTCAGCAACCTGATCTTTGGACCTGCAATAAGAAAGTTTCCTTCTTTGTTTTTAGTTTCTTTTTCTTTCAAAGATACCTTGCTCTTTAAAGCTTCCTCAAGTGGCTCCTTTGTTGATTTATTTATTCTATGTTCATGTGTGTACAATGAACCCATAAGTTCATCTACAGATAAAGATGTTAGATCTTTATATTCTTCAATAGCTATAACTGCAGGATCATATTTTTCAGGCAAACTTCTTAAAAAAAATTCAACAATTTTTTGATTAGTCACAACCTCACCATTTGATTTCATCTGATTAACTATACCCATTGTACGAGTAAAGAAATCTCCTAAACTTTCTGAATCTGACATTTGTAAAATTTCAAAATCTTTTCTAAGCATTTGAAGGTGAACTGTTCTTACTTTTTATGTACCTTGAAATGATTGTGCAAGGAGATCCCATGCTTCTTTGGCCTTCGAAGTCGCTGTAACTCTTGGAAGAAGAGTTTCATCAAGACCCTGCACTATGAACAATAATGCTTTCTGATCTTTTTTCTGATTATCCTACAGTAAATCCCTTTCATTTTGTGTGAGGGCTGCTAATGCTGCTGCATCTACTGGTTCTGACTACCCATTCTACACAAGATCCCATAGCTCCTATGACTTGAACAAAATTTTCATCTGAAAACTCCAAAATTCATAATTTTTTCCATTAAATTTAGGAATTTGTAGCTGTGTACTGTTAACATTTGTTGTCATTTTGAACTAGCTCTGATACCATATGTTAGAAAAATATTAAACTAAAAAACAAATACAGTACACTGAAAATAAACCAGAAGAAAAAATATATAACTTAAAACAAGAGAGACAGAGAAGCAATTTGATATGCTTGCTGCAAAATAGTCTTCATACATCTTTATTGAAAGGAAATAGAAATATATACATAAAACAGCAACTACAGAAAAAGAAACTAAAAACAAAGAAGGGAAACTTTCCCTAAAAGCTAAGATGGGAAACTTTCCCAAACAGAAAAGAAATACAGAAAATATTGGGAAACATTCCCAACGAACAAAGACAAATCTGATTTTTATCTTATTTTAACAATATTCATGTTTAAATAATTCACATTGTAAATGGAGATTTCAAAAGTAGATAACTGTAATACGAGTGGCCTCAGACCAGTCTGTGGTTTACAGTTGCAGCATCAAAGGGTACCCGGGCACCTTGTACGTTTATGGGACTGTCGACTTCATCTTCGTCAACGCAGTGGTCGTCATCCAGAACATCAATATTATCGCCAGACGACCCATGAGCAACCAACAGAGCATAATTACTGCCCAACGAAAACACCGGAATTTCCATCCACAATTACAGAGTCAGTGCTTCCTCTGATCTTGTACCTGTGAAGGGATCGATCAAGACATACCTGGGAAGGCAATGGAAGCAATACTCTCGCACTATATTCATGCAATCCACTCTCGATGATCTCACTGATCCCACCAGTTGGATAGAGTAGGACGAAAACATTGCTCCAATGCATTCAACAATGTTTCCATAGCTTTCCTTCAGCTAAATATGTCTAGATGAGCTTTCCTTTCTCCATAGAACCAAGTATACATTGCATTAAGGTAACTTCCTTTGGTTAGTATCTATATGCTACAATAATGCAGGCCATTGTGAGGCCTTAAAATGGGTATTTATCCTCCATTGTTTATTGTTTTCTTTCTTTCTTTTTTTTTTGGCTAAACTACAACATTGTAATTTGTTGTTTTCACCTTTCAGTGGACTGGTCTCTTTCCCTACTTGTGTCAAACTTTGTCCATCCTTTGGAATGGTTGCCTTCTATATATCATCTTATTTTTTTATATCAAAGAGTCCTTTCTGAGCATTTATTCTTAGAACAACTTCAACCACTCGCAATTAATCTAATATCGTGTTTCATGTTTTTCCTTCATTGCAAGATTGTTTGTAGCTGCACTTTCTTCTGATCTCTTTTACTTTCTTATAAGTTGTGAGGTCAACTATCATTTTTTATTGTGGTCTCCCTTCTTCTTTTGCAAGTTATCTGCACCTTTGTCTCTTTGTATCTGTTTTCCAACTTTTCTACCTTTACTTTTGTTGTAAAATAGTTGTGTTGCTTGTTACAATCCATTTTCTAATTGTGAACTTTTGCATAATGCATAGCGCGGTTACTTTATCATTAATTGTTGCAGGTCTGTCATCTATTTTAATTCCACAACGACCATCTTACTTCCACAATGACTATATTCCTTTGTTTAATTGTAGCCTACTTGCACAATTACACTTTTGCCAACTATCATGGCTTTGATGGTTGATGCCTTATTGATGGTCACATTTTGGATTACAATTATATTTCATAATTATAGCTTGCTTTGATGAGCACAAAGCCTTTCGCTTCTTATCTTATTTTATTTCCTATCCATCGAACATGGTTTTTTTTTCGCTTTTACTACATATGCATAAGATAATAAAGATTTACGTATTCAACGTGTAATACATTTGGCTGCACCTACGGTGAACTTTATTGTTAAGTTATTTTTATGATTTATGTTTATTGCAGTTGTTGTTTTTTTTGTTTTTTTTTTTAAGTTTTTTTTGAAGCTCTTACGTATGTCACGCCGACTCAAATAACATTATAATGGATTAAATACAAACCTAACTAACCAATTTCATAGTTAATATAGAAAATTAAGATCCGTTGAAAAACAGGTCCCCTACACATGCACCAAACTCATCACCATACCTCTATAATATGAAGAGATAGAATTAAAAGTATATTAATCAATTGCTTATTCATCACAATAATAATCAACATATTTTCTTCCGTAATC
Organism: Torreya grandis; assembly: GCA_037957365.1. NCBI lineage: Eukaryota > Viridiplantae > Streptophyta > Pinopsida > Cupressales > Taxaceae > Torreya > Torreya grandis. Next base: position 12,328,532 of record JARHVA010000016.1, on the reverse strand, counting down.
TAATATAATATCATCAAATGATATACATACATATATGAATATGGTAAAGCATGACAATAATTTTGAATAAATGATATATCAACAAGTCCAATCCCAATTAATACTTAACCATGTACCTAAGTCAAAGTGAGGCTAAGCACGGTGTTACATTCTTTCAGTTGAATATCCATAACTAAAAGGCATCCAATCCATCAAAATCATCTAAGGAATGATCTTGGCCCTAACTGTATAACTCTCCATATCAAATATCTAAAAAGATTTATACATTTATAGATTATATAACAAACCATCATCCTTACCAATCAAACTACAACCTTCTCAATTTAATAATATTTTTTTACTCTCTTAAATCATATTATAATAAATATATTATAAATTTATAGAAAGTATTATAATTCAATTTCACCAAAAAAAAAATATAATCTAATACACTTAAAAAAAAGTAAAAAGTTAAGTAATAAAACTACTTATGTGCTAACTCATAATATAAAATCATGATTAACTTGACATAGTTTCGGATGGATATAAATTAGTAATTGCCCCAAATGTGCAAAGAAAGCCAGAGGAATTATATATTTCTATTTTGTGATTATATCTAGTATGTATTAATATATTATCTCTCTCTCTCTCTCTCTCTCTCTCTCTCTCTCTCTCTCTCTCTCTCTCTCTCTCTCTCTCTCTCTCTCTCTCACACACACACACACACACACACACACACACACATAATCTTATATTATATATAAATCGTATGAATGGCAATGACCCCACAACTGTTGAGTTATTCACACAATACCTATTGACTTTTTTTTGCCTGACCCAGCACCGACTTTACCATTGCTAGTTGGCTAATCAAAAATATTACAAAGAGAAGTTTATTTATTCTTTACATTCTAGAAAATCTAAGCATTCAAATTATGTAAATTTATGTAACAAGAATGAACAGTCATAACAATTAGTAAAATTTTAATTCCAAATTAAGATTAAGCATAAAGATTTAGCCACAATCATTGTACAACATGAATCATAAAAATACACGTTAAATTATTACTAACAATTGCCCCAAATATGCAAGTTATGCTGGAAGGAATGATAGAAAAAAATTCACAATAACCAATTGAAAGGATGAAAGAGACCATTCATGACTTGTCAAAGTAATAGTAAAGGTTGTCGTTTGTCACCCCTTTTAAATATTTTAACCCTTCCATTTATTTCCCAAATAGATCCCCCAAAACCAATACTCTATATATCTAAAATGAATAAATAAAAAAAATTAAAGTACAATCCCACATCAAAAAATTCCGTGCAATAACAAATTATTTACTATTTTACTATTTTTGGAATGTTAAGAAATGTCACCTTGCAACTCAAATGCCTTAAAAACACACAAATAACAATGCATACAAATGTGATGTGTCCAAAAAAATAATGAGATGACACCATCCAAGCTGGTATCCACTCATTGGCAATAATTTTTATATTCATTTTGTCTTTAAATGTAGCGAACAACATTTAAACATATTAAATAGCAACACGTTTATGGATTAACCTTGGATAACGCTTAAAACTATTAATTAGGCAGTTTGTTAATGTTGAGTGAATCCACATGTCATCAAAAAATCAGATCAAGCATTGACAGAGTTCACTTAAACTATTGGCAAAATCAAACAATCCCAAACTGCATGCTTACCATGCACAAGAAATAGATGTGAAGCGGCTCACACTCCCAAAAAGAAACACAACCATAATGATATACATTATATATATGTCCAGTCCAGACATGGAGATAAACACATGTTTGTAGTATATTGAAAGCGCAGAGGGGTTTTTTGAGTCCGTTGAAATCCTTGACTGAAATGGAATGCAGTTTTGCTTAAGTTAAAACAACTGATATAAAAAGATTGGTGGAGGTGTTACTCTTGCACTAAGTTAAAGAAGAGAAAAGAATAGAACTTGATATGGCAACAACATTAATGTTGTTGGACAAAAACCCTGCTTCGGGAGGTTTAAACCCTGGATGTGGTGATAACAAGGATTGCATGAAGGCAATGAAGAAGGTGAAGATCAATGGCATGGTGCAGAAGAAGCAGCCACAGAGAGGGCTTGGCGTCTGAGATTACAAGAGCAGAAGAAGCGACTGTAGGAAGATATGATAATGGTGGCAACAGCTACATCTACGAATAATTGTATGGCGTATGTATCATCGTATGGATACATAAGGCCGCTTGGGGCGTATTCTATTCTTAGGCATCATCATCATTATCATTATCATCATCATCATCATCATCATCATCATCATCATCATCATCATCATCATCATCATCATCAATTTTAACAGTTGTTTGCATGTTCATCCAATAGAAATATGTTTGGTTTGTAGCAAGTTGCTTGTTTGAATCATGGGAGAAGTTTTTTAAGCACCAAACCTGTGGCTAAATTAGTGACTTCTTATGTTTCGATACTTTAGAAATACTAGTTTTGCAACATAAAAGATCATCCGCCTTTCATAGTCATTAGAAGAGTTAACACTAAAAATAATACTAATAATAATCATTTTGCTAATACACTAATGAAGTAAAATCTTTCATTTATAATAGACAATTTACTGAAATAGCAACAACAACATGAACCATGAAACAAATCTTAAAACCTTACCCACTTTATAAACCTAGAGTTTAATAACTATTTAAAAAATAAAATTTTACCCCCCAAACAAGCCCCTCTATAGATAACGTAAGAGTTATATTTAACTCATAAGACGTATTGGTTGTTTCTAGGCATGAAACATCTCAATCATGTTAGGACAAATTGGTTGTCGATAGGCATGAAACACCCGAATTTCAAATACGTTACGTTGTATTATTGTAACGGTACGAACAAACCAAAGTAACCGTTAAGGGAATAATCATACACGTGTACTAAATATTAAATATTAGACCTTCCACATACTCCTTTTACAAATGCCAACGCCATATTAGACCTACCACAAACTCCTTTTACTAAGTTTGATTTTTTCCGTACAAAAATAGAACTGCTTTAGATTCGTCACCAATCCTCGCGCGTACACTATAACACAACGCCGTATTAACCGTACGAATTCTCCGTGTGTACATTTCAGAAGCATATTAGATTTTATCATTACATGTATCAAAAACGACGGGTTCTTTGGTCTCCAAGTTTGACTTGAACTTAATTCTTATTCTTTATTTAAAATTTAAGGATTTTTTAAAGTAATTTTTACGTTCATTTCTTAATTAACATTTTTAATGGTGATCTTTCACTACAATTACCATGGTATTCACAATGTTAATGGATTGCTTAATTTTCTCAAGTAATCTATTTATATTAAATTATTCTTCTTTTTAAGGGGAATGTTCGCTGCATATTTCACTAGTATTTATAATATGATTCAAGTGATTAATTATTTTTCAAAAATTCTATTAATATTAATTTAGTTAAAGAATGTTAATGGCATATTTTTTATCTTTATTTTTATATAAATTTATATTTTTTCTCAATATATTAAGGGATTATAGAATAACATTTAATTATTTAATTCCGATTTAAAAATTTAATTCCATACAATTTTTTATTAATTTTAATAATAATATAAATATTTAATTTCGATTTTAAAATTTAATTCCATGCAATTTCTTACTAATTTTAATAAAAATAGTTTTATATTATAATGTTTCAATATTCTAAATATATTGTTTGATATATCATTGATCTAATGTAGAAAGCCCATTGAGCCTTCCATTGAATTCTCCTCCTTATATTGAATGTTTTGAACATCTCTAACTTATTAAAGAGCTCTTATAGTTCGTTTACCCTTTAATCTTTCCTCTTGAAAACTGATTTTAAGCATTTGGTTTCCTATTCTAACAAATTCTAAAACTCCTAGTCAAAACCCCTACCTTTTGTGTTGGATGATAATATTAGGATACATGAAAATATAGGTGTGTGGATCTTGTTTTTGAAAATATGACTAATAAAAGAACCATTGAACATGCAATTGGGGAAGACATTGACTAAGGAGGGGGAAAAATCACTCTCCTCAATATTTTTAGTGAATTTGATGATTTCCACCATATTGTTGATGCAATAAGGGTATCCTTGAAATTTTTATTTGTTATATTTATTATAAGAATTAGTGGCATCGAAAAATCACTTCCACCATTTGGATTTTAGTGTAAAAGAATGGAAATCCCTTTACTCCAATTGCTCCATAAAGAGATTGATAGTTATTGGTTATAATGGGAATCCCATTTTCATTCCTTATGATTTCTCACAAATGACACCTTAGAAAAATGTGGATTTCAAATTAAAAAATATGAATTTTGTAGTGTCTTCATCCGTGCAAGCTTTGTCCGACTCCATCGCTTCATTAATTAAAACTTTGGTGAAAAAATACACCACATCAAAGTTCACCAGAAAATTTTCTTCCTCCACTTTTTTTATCTCTAACAAAATCTAAAAAAAATATGAATCATAAATGAAAGAAGATTTTTCTACAATTTTTTTTAAAAATTATAACAAACTTATACCTTAATAAAATACTCATCTTTGGATCTATAATGCACTTAAATTCTTATAGTCATCTTTTATTATTATTATTATTTTTCTTGAATGTATTATTAAGGATAGTTATTTATGCCATGCTTAGATATTATATTTATTTATTTATAAATTAAGAGAGTTTATTTGAATTGGTTGAGAATCTAAGAATATTTGTTCATTGCATATTTAGATATTGTATTTTTTAATTTTTAAATTCATAAATTTGTTCAAATTGATCGACCACCATAAATTATTTATTTTGATCTTCAATCAAGATATAATAAATAAGAATTTTATTTCTTAAAAAAACTACCAAATAGTTTAAAATGCAGATTTTTAAAAAAAATATATTTACCAACATTTTTAATTATAAAAAATTATTATATTAATAATATGCATCCATAAATATTTAACACCATAAATTTTCATATTCATTTTTTTGTTGGGAAAAATTTCTTCTTCAACATTTCATTTAAGAAGAATTATTTACTTATGGTTAAATATTATACTTATTATTTTTGAAGGGATAAATTAATGGATTCAATTCAGTTTAAGTCTCGATTAAATTTTATCTTGTAAATAAATAGTTTTTTTAATGTATTCAAATATTTTTAGATTTATAATAATTAACTTGTCTATTTCTTAATTAAAAATATAAAAAAAATTTATTTGTGTTGTGATTGATTAAAATTTTTAACATATTATTAAAGGAAAATCACTGATGTCATGTGCAGTTGGAAATAATTAGTTGGAAATAGAAACAACTCCAATAGGGCACTGATGTCATCAACAACAATAATAGTAAAACAATTTAAATTTTATTATTAGAAGATTTGATCATGTGTAGTTATTGTTAATTAAAAAGGTATCACAAATTTGCATGCAAACAAACGCTGTGACAATGATAATACTTCCGACTGGTAAGTAGGGATTTTATTTTTTATCAGTTCAATCTATTTATTTTATGTTTAAAGGTCTCTAAAATTTGTTTAATCGCTGATGGATGACATTGTGATTCAGTTTTGAGAGGACCAAATAATCCATGCATGTTTGAAAATCTAGTATCACATACAAAGGATTTCAGAAGGGGGTTTATGGTAGATGATTAGAAGCTAAACCATTATGCCATTATAGAATCTCTTAACTCCCAGAATTTGGTTAAGGCTCCCTTTTAATTTGTATCTTTAAATCATCCAAATATTGATAACTGATGTTTATTCTTAGTTGTAATATCTTGATAACATCTGCATCATCTGATTAAGTTCTGCATGTCTATGCATTGAAATTCTATCAAAATTTTCACACAACACTCCTATATTCCTAGGTTATAAAATGAGATCAAATAAAATCCAACTCAAGTTGTGTCAATGCACTTGAAGTTATGTTATGTTAAATATTTTATATTTTCATAGTTAGTACAAATCAATTAAAGATTTTTTTTGAATAACTATGTTTCGATTAACTATCAAAAAAATTGTTTGTTTTCACTTAATCTGAATACATCTATTTTAAAAAGTCTCTCTCAAATATTTCAGATATTATAGCTGGATTCATATAAATATTATTCAATTGAATATAGAATCCTAGGACTGCTATTTAAATATATGGTGTCTCCTGCAAACTCTATTGTTCATATGAAGTATCATAGAAATAGAAATAGGATAGTTTTAAACATTTTTTTGTCATGTGGAATCCAATTCCAGCTGCAACAACAATTGATTCATATTTAATGCTACCCAAATATTTTATGCCAACATTTATAATGTTACCAAGCCTTACATATGCATTACTTCTTGATATTTATATATTACAATAGTCTTCCCTCTTTCTTGCCTCAGAAGCCTTGATATTGAAGAGGTTTATAGGAAATCTATTGACTGAAATCACACTGGAAATAATGTGTGTTGTTAAATTGAAGAAGAAAACAATGTTGGTTTGTTAAATTGATGAAGAAATTAGTTCATTTTAATGCAGACATGGTTGAATGTATTGGCAATAGGCCTGTTAGATACTATAGCCATAGCATGTATTCTTTTCCTTATATTGTGTAGGCATTATAACCTAAAAATAAATTCATAGGAAGCCCTAGTTGGAGCCAAAAGGAATTTATCTGAAGGACCCAAAACATTAACAGAGTTGGACACAAAGCCAAATCTGAAATAGAGCTTCTAAATTGCATTCTTTAGGAGCAAAACTTACAGTTACAGTCATCATTATCATCTGCAAGCCTTCAACTGGAATAACCACCCCTCCCTAATTTTGGAGGTAGTTGAGCATGGATGGGTTAGCTTTGTATTCACCAAAACATGAGCTCCTTCTTTTTCAAATTTTAGGTCTTTCTACAATCAGGTTTCTTATAGAGGAAGAGTTGAACCTAAAATTAGCTAGGAAATGGGATCAAGGGTTCAGGTATGACATGGAAGGTGAAGGATGGGTATCCTTTATATTCTTATGAATAGTGGACCATGTATGATCAGGGACCCTATGGCCAATTTCTTGTATTATCAGGGGAATATCAGGACTGGGGATCTTGACTAATTTCAAAATTCTCTATGACAATCTATTTATTTATACATTTACAAGTATTTGTATAGAATCTAAGTAAAATTTTAATGTTGCTTAGTATCCATTGAATTAGAACTGTCATCAATAGAGAGTGTGAGTTCTTCATGAAATAAGAAACTTGTATTTATTCCACTGAAATAGTTTAAATGTATTTACTGATAATGTTTTTAAAGAAATTGTATTTTCTTTTTAATAATTAAATGTTTTGGATCACTATTGTAATTAGTGATAAAGAAAAAATATATAATTATTAATTGTAATAATGATTTACCATATTGTAATAGTAATATGAAACATCTAGTTATATATATATATATAAAATGTTTAAAAGTATTGTGATTGAATTGTATGGACTCTAAAAATATTAGATCTTTAAATTTATTGTTTAATATTAATTATTATTTTTTCTTATTTTTCTTCTTTCTTTCCATTTTTTTCTTTTATTTTTTTATCAATTTTTTTTTTTTGATATTTATTTATTTAAATTTTGTGATGTATTGATCCCTGATAAATCATCCCTTTCATTAGAACTTAACTTTATAATATATTTAATTTATAAATAATATATAATATTTTTAACAAAAATTAAATTAAATAAATAATAAATAAAATATTATTATGTAATTAAAACATTATATTTGATATTTAATTAAAAAATTAAATTAAATAATAACTAATAAATAAAATATTATTAAATCTTTATAATGTTCAAATAGTCAATTGCATCTATGGGGGTCAAATATAGATAACCTAATATACTCCATCTACTTATCTTGTCGCACACTTTCAAAAATTACTAAAAATGAAACTATAACTGGATGAGTGTGTTTTTGGTAAAAATTCCATGAAGATTTATTAATCTATGTTTAGAATAACCTGATATTCACTCTGTAAAAACTAAAAAAATTATACGAAGATTTATTAATCCATGTTTGGTATATCATCAATTATTCCTTATCAAGAAGCCATTCTTGGTTGATCACTATTTTACGCGTTGATCTTAAATTAGAAAACAAAATTTGAAACTATTTTTTTCAAAGTCTGAAGCCAATTTTTTCAAAATACCTCTCTTAATATGGACTCTCTCTTAATATGGACTCTGAAACCCTCAAATCTAAAATTATTGCTGGGATTATAAATTAAGATATACCCAAAGCATAGATAATGTAACAATAATTATTAGCCATGTCAGAATATTCTAGGACTTCATCTGTGAATCTTGAAACTTATTTCACCATAGTTAACTAACATTAGTCAGATTCAACCTTAAATGTTATTTCTATTTTTACTGTTTGGGTTGTAGGAGTAATGTTCGGTGCTATGCTATACATTCAAGATGATTTTGAATTAGTAACCGAAAGAACATTCTTGTAGGTAAAAACATGATCACTTGCTAAAACATGAAGGAGAATTTTCAAAATTTATTACCTACCATCTCTTTTTATTTTTGAAACCTCTATTAAAATTACTTTGAAGCTCTATTTAATGGGTGATTATTATTATTGTAGCAGGAGACCATGGTGAGCGGGACCATTGTGGTAACCATTATTGGGTTTATATTGGGAGGTTTTATCAATGGCATTTATGGGTGAAGGAAAGCAATAATTACAGCAGAGATTGTTTTTACAGTAGCGGCAATGGTCATGGTCACAACACTAAATCCATGGGTTCTGATAATTGGGCATATATTTTGGTTTTAGGCATGGGAACAACATTTGTCAGCGCCCCTCTATACATTTCTATCTTCTCTTGCTAAGAACATAAGACCTTTGATTAACACCAATCGCCTTATGATCATAGGGAAACAGTTTCTATCATACGTCATAAATTTGGGCTTCACAAAGGTAAGCTAAAAGAAAAAAATAGATTAAAAAAAATGTAAAGCAAGCTCAATATTTTGAAAAGATTTGTGTGATGCCTTGTTTTTGGATTGATGTTTCCGATCTGCTAGTAAAAAATTAGTTTATCAAGATAATCTTAAATAGGATGATAAAACTTTTGGAAGGATAACTCTGAATGTTTTCTACATCCTATCATTAGGAGTGATGACAAATAATAACAGAAAATGTGGATAGTTTCTCTTAAACATTTGTTTGTATTGGGTTTTTGATTTCAAATGCAAAGTCCTTTTTTTTCTCAGGGTTCTAGAATATGGAGTTGGATGCTTGGGGTTGTAGGGCTACCTACTATAATTTAGCTGGTTATGGTTATATTTTTTTCCGAATCTCCTCGCTGACTTTATAGACAGATTAGTTTTTTCCTTTGTGCACTTACAAATATGCAATACACAATTGAAATTTAAAATTGTTCAAAAAAACTAAAATATTATAATAATTTTGTAATTAAATAACAAATAAAGACAAAATCTACGAACTCCCACAAAGACTTGTACATGACGCCTTTGTTTATTTCTACTTATAATTAAATATTATACCTATTTAATTCTAAATTAATAGGGTTCCTATGAATTGGCTGACCATCTATAAATAGTTATTTGTTTCATGCTTAGATATTGCATTTATTTATTTCTAATTTTGAATTCATAGACCACTAGATTGCGTATGTTGATATCCAATCAGCTTGCAGCAGGTAAGAGGTTAGTGTCGTCGATATTACTGGAAATCAAAATTTCATGCTTTTGCTCGAATCGTCGTTCAACTGACATGAAGGGCATCGTTGAGGAAAATGTCATATAAGGGATTATAAAAGTGATACACGCGCTCGCTCATTATAATTTCGTGCGTCATAGCAATTAATCATGCCTCTGGACCGTGAAATTGAACTGTTATAACTAAAGAATCCACGTTAGACACTATGAATTTAATAATTAAAAAAAAAAAAAAAAATTAAAAACGTTAGGAATCTTTTCAAATATGAAAATATTTGTTTATACATGTCCATTTTCCTGCTTATCTCGGTTGAGTCCAGGCCTGTCACTTTAAAATTTGCTGACGGCGACCTCTTTTATCCAATTTTACAATTTACTAATATTAATGTTTTCATAAATATTAACAATTTATATATTTTTATATATCTAAATGAATTAATAATAAAAAAATACTTTTATACAGCCTGCTCGAGTTTTTAAGGACGATACAATACTTTAAAATCAGTAAGATATTGCGTTCACTTATTTATAATTTAGTTCGTTTGAATTGGCCGCCCAATCTCAATTGCGTATGTTGATCCCCAATAATATTTGTAGTACGTAAATTTCGCCATTCAATACCTAATATATTAAGAAGCAATTCTACGTGTCAATAATTGAAAATGAAACGCCTAATCGTAGATGGCCCAGCAAGGTTTTGCTTTCATACTTGTTCTCGAATCATCATTCAAATTTAAAACAATAATGATAACTATGGCTATGAATGAATTTCATATATATCCAAAACGGCTGGGGGTTCGACTCGGAATCTTCCGTTTTATCGCGATCTTGACGTGAAAGGCATCGTTGAGAAGTGATTATACACGCGCTATTTCTCTATATAAGTTCGTCATGCGTCTTTCTTGACCATCTCTTTCTAATTGAAACTGACGAGTTATAACAATTGTCCAATGCCACATAATAAGAGCCACGTCAGGGCTTTAAAGGCTTAGAAAACACTAAGCTCGTTGAAATATTCGTTCAGCTCCATACTATTCTTCAACTGCTTGCAGCTTCCGTCATGTTTTCATCACCTATATTTTTTTTTTAATAAAAGGGTAAAAAAGAAAATTTTATTTGAGTATATGTCAAGTGAATTTTCAAACTATTTTGTTGGCTCTATGCTAATCAAATATTTTATACTTAAGTAATCTTACCTGGAAAAAGAACTGCTTACTGTTTCTAGCTTCCTTGAGCTTTACCAACAATAGGAATGAACAAGAAGAATATTATTCGAGTAGAAGAATTTTGAGGTTATATTCGTTGGCTCTATACTGAATCTTGGATAATATTAATTATTGTCTTCCGTGTGACAAACCGGACGTATAAACAATTTACAGACAGACTTGTTCAATTAACTTAAATAGATTATCAAGAAAACAAAGCACGATTAAAATTGGTTGAACTCTCGTTACAATGGGGTTTCTGAATCCAAGTAATGCCGTAGGCGATGATGCTAAAATATCAACGTTGAATGCTTCCGGTTTCCTCCCCAAACCGTTGAATGCTTCGTCCGTGTGACGTTCCTCACCAATTCGACGTTCTAGTAGCTGCTGGGTTTGACAATAATGCAGTTAATATTGAATCAACGAAAAGCAATTTGAAACGTAAGAGTTTAAAGAAATGACAATTTCATGCAAAACACTCAGCTTACCATTTCAAAGCGTTTAACAGAGACCGGTCACCTAATTCTCGACCGACTGCAAAATAAGTCACGGAATCACATCCTATAAATTGTGGGGCTTCGAGCATTGATCATTCAGATCTATCCTCTCGGAGAACAAGTTTGAGTGCAAGCCTTGTTTTGATTATCTGGATTTCTTCATAGTCCTTTCTTTTGACATCGCCTTGTAATCCCAATTCTCAGTTATCAAACGTTTTGAGCGTCTCAAATCCCAGTCATTGGATTTACATAATGAGTGGTGTAAATAGTTACGTCAGAGTTGCAACTCTGACGTCAATTCTAGTTATGTTTGCCTTCGTGTCTGTGGCAGTCGATGCTTCCTCGAAATTGGCATGTAGCCAAACTCCTTTTCCTGATCGATGCGTGTCGTCTATGGCTTCCTATCCTGCTTATCATACGGCCAAGCTTGACAATCTTACTAACGTCGCATTGCAAGTCAGTATGCAACTGGCCCAAAAAGCTCGCGACTTTGCTTTGAGTCTCCAAAATAATGCTATGAATGAAAGAGAGCGCGCGGCTTGGCAAGATTGTTTGGAGCTCTTTGAAGATACCATGGATCATCTCAACGTCTGCTTGAGCAACAAAGACAAGGCCCCACTTTGGCTGAGCGCAGCGCTTACAAACCAAGACACCTGCTTGAACGGTTTTCGTGATCTCAATCTCACTGCTAATAATTCTATGAGAACACTCATGTATTCAAGAGCAGTGAATCTGTCGGAGTTAGTGAGCAACTCGCTTTCCATGTACAAGCTCTCCACCCTGCCCACCAACACCGGCAAAAACCGACGGCTGTTATCTGTTGATGATAATGAACGTGGAAATTTCTATTCTAACTATGGCCGCGTGAATGAAGATGGATTTCCAGAATGGGTATCAGCAGTTGACAGGAGGCTGTTGCAGTCGTCCAGTCCGGCCAGCCAAGCGAACGTGGTGGTTGCTCAAGACGGTTCTGGCAATTACCGAACGATCGCTCAAGCAGTTAACGCTGCCCCTCAGAAGAGCAGCAAAAGATATGTCATCTACATTAAAGCGGGAACTTACAAGGAGAATATCGACATATCGAAGAACATAATGAATTTGATGTTCGTTGGTGACGGCAAGGACAGGACCGTGGTGACTGGAAGCAAGAGCGTGCAAGACGGCGTTACTACCTTCAAAACTGCTACTGTTGGTAAGCCTTTCAATCCAGAATTAGAACCAGAGTTAAATCTGGTAAAATAGAGTTCAAATTTTCACAAAATTATAACTTATGTGATTGTTTTTCTTGTGTGCAGCGGTTTCTGGTAACGGATTCATTGCAAGAGATATGACGTTCGAGAACACGGCAGGAGCGCAGAAGCACCAAGCCGTTGCACTCCGAGTGGGCTCAGACCAGTCGGTGGTGTACCGTTGCAGCATCAAAGGGTATCAGGACACTTTGTATGTCTACTCCCTCCGCCAATTCTACCGCGAAGTTGATATCTACGGCACGGTTGACTTCATATTCGGCAACGCAGCGGTCGTCATCCAGAACAGCAATATTATCGCCAGACGACCCATGAGCAACCAGAAGAACACAATTACTGCCCAAGGGAGAACGGATCCCAACGAAAACACTGGAATTTCCATCCACAATTGCAGAGTGAGTGCTTCCTCTGATTTACTACCTGTGAAGGGTTCGATCAAGACGTACCTGGGAAGGCCGTGGAAGCAATACTCTCGCACTGTATTCATGCAATCTACTCTTGACGATATCATTGATCCCGCCGGTTGGTTAGAATGGGACGGGAACTTTGCTCTAAATACGTTGTACTACGGCGAATACATGAACAGCGGAGGTGGCGCAGGAACATCGAAACGCGTGAATTGGCGTGGTTTTCATGTGATCACGAGTGCCAGTGAAGCCTTGAAGTTCACCGTTGGCCAATTCATCGCTGGAAGTTCATGGATTCCGGCTACAGGAATCACCTTTACTTCAGGGTTGAAGTGATAATTATTATTTACTTGTTCATAATATTCTATTATTGTTTAAAGGTCTCCAATAATTTGCATCCGCCATCGCAGCAAAACACAAGCAATAAATCAATAATTTGCGTAAATATTAATGTCTAATAGTAAGTCAATTCGTGGAACATGTTTATCATGAGTTTACGTCATAAGTTTCACCTGTTTTGTATTCATTTTCGTGGGCAACTCGTAATTACTATCCTAAATTGTTTAGATGTGCATAGAAAACATATACATTCGTTTCCCAGTCTACGAGACAATAGTAGCCTTTTCAATCTGCTTGTTTTTGGGTGGATTTATATTTCAGTTATTTGATCTGAATTGAAATCACATTTAAAAAACCATTAAAAAAAATTAAAAAATAATATAACATCAGAGGTTGCATGTTTCTAAATGCCTTAATTTAGTATTTTGGTGTATAGTTATCTTTATAAGTTATTTGATCTAAGTTTAAATCATATTTGGTATTTTATGTTTTGATAAGCACTCAGATTTGTTGTTTTGGCATGGACTTATATTTACAAGCTATTTGATTTGAGTTCAAATTCAACTTCTACATTCAATATACTTAACAAGCTTCTATAAAACTATTTGGAAAAGGCTTAAAAAAATAAAAATAAAATAAAATTCTATATGCCTTACTAAGCACCATAATTTAGTGTTTTGGTGTGGAGTTACATAAATTACAAACTACTTACCTTGAGTTCAAATTACACTTGGCATTCAATATGCCTAACAAGATTCTAAAAATCTATAAAAGGATTAAAAATAATATAGAATCAGGACTTGCAAATATTTTTCCAAGTACCCCAATTTATTATTTTAGTGTGAAATTACATTAACAAGATTCTTAAAAAAAAATAAAGGGATTATAAATAATATGAATCAAGGCTTATAAGTACCTTGTGATGCACCCTAATTTGGTGTATTGGTGTGGAGTTACATATACAAGTTATTTGATCTGAGATTCAAGTTATGAGTTTCTGTTAATCAAAGGACAACTATCTTATACATTAATTCTCATTTTAATAATATGGCATTTTGAATATATTTTAATATCAAATGCTTCAGTTTGGTGTATGTCTATAGCAAAATCCACTCCAAGTGTTATAATTAAAATAAGGTCACAAAATGCCAAGTTCATGTGGGATAGTATGGTTACATTCAGTTTGAAATACAATGAATAAATTATGTGTAGTGCATTGACAGACATAACTTTTACTTATACCCATCATTAAATATAAATCAGGGTTTGACTTGTTGATTTTTTTTTTTATTACACTTTTGATTATATCTCTATATACCATAGAGGTACAAGTGAGTTTGTGATGGAAGTGACCTTATGATAAAGCCTAAACTAAAGTTTATATTTTATATATAGACTAACCTAGTGTAATGCAAATATGTTATAATAGAGAGTAGATTTCATAATTGAATGAATCTATGATAGGGCTCATTCGATGTTAAAATCAAAGATAACCTTTGTCTGACTACATATTTGTGTGATATTTCCAAGTGGTCTTCTATAAAACTGTAGATGATTTGAGTGATTTGTTGATTTGTAAATAATGACTTTTGATTTCATCGCTTTGTGATTTTTTCTATGATTACCACGTGTCCTAACTCTTTGGTCGTAGGTTTCAAATGAATATGTTATGGACTTTATAGTCATAAAATTAGTGACTCTATGATCAATAGGAATCTATCACATGTCAATATGTGATTGGTCACTTGGATTTCATGCATGGATGTATGTGAATGATATAGGTCATTGAGTTTAAGTCTAAATAGCTCAATTTTAATTAACATGCAACTTACACTATTTTATTTGTAGTATTGAGTTGCAATGACTCAAATAAGAATGTTACATTGATAAATTACAATATGTATATGAAAAATTTGTCCTATAATTTTAAGTCAATTTGGTATCCACATTGATAGTTTTCCTTTTGTTTAGAATTCAACACTGAATGTTGTGCCATTATCATGCCATGTTTCAATTATAAAGCTACAATGAATTTGAATGGTGACTTGTATAAATTTATCACGTGTATATTATTATGATCAAATTTTTATTTTTTAAAAAATTATGTTTTATTAATCGGGGTCACTTTATTATTCTATAGGATACCATGTATTAAGAATGACTGTGTTATGTAATCCATAACCAATAGTTTTGATTTGAATTTCTTTTTAAAGCCTACATAATACATGGCCATGCCTAAGGGACATTCCTACATGGCCTAAGATAGCTTAAGAAAATGTGTGTTGGAGAATTTTTTAGGTGTCACATGCTAATATATATAAATATTACAATGTGGCCACTATGTTAAACATTTTTATATGATGGCATGGTCCAAAAGCCTTTTGAATGGTCATGAGATTAGATTAGGAGAATATGAATATATGTATTTAAATTATAAAAATTAAATAAGTGTGGACTATAAAATAAATAATGCTATATGTTAATATTATGTGTGACCTCAATCGAAATGAAGATTTTATTTTTAATGTCAAAGAGGAAAAAGTTTATAGTTTTGCTATAAGATTTAGAATGTTCTTAATTTGAATATGGGGTGAGATTTAAATTTTGGGAAAGTCAGGAGAAATTATATGTCATGCTAAATAATTTTACTATTGCTTATATGGTAGATAATAATTGCTTACTTTCACTATGATTTAAGGTGATGAATTTTTCAAAATTATCTCCTTTAGATTTTATGCTAATATTTAATTTCTTTGTTGTGTCAAATGTAGTTTTATTATTTCATTATGTTGTCAGTACATGAATATATTTTGCATATACCCTATTATAATTTAAGGAAAGATTGATAATATAAGGTCTAAAAATATATTACATTATATAATTCACCATAATGCCATTCCCCAACATGAAAATAAGTTATTTCAAGACATTTTACTATGGCCTTATTTGTGTTATTTTTATGAATTCTTTGTTCTTTGTTAATTAAAGAGTCATTGAAACAAAAATAAATAAAGAGTAAACAAAAGGAATAAGGAACAACATAATGATATTAACAACTTATAAGAGTGTTTATTTTGTAATATGTTTAAAATGAATAAAAGTTAATGATAACGAATCGATTGAGTCTAGATGGATTTAAGATGTTAGTATGGAGAAGATGATTGAGTTTCTATTGATGCACTCTAGTTGAAACAAAAAATAATGATCTTATGGAAAACTCAAATCTCTTAAGTAAATTCCCATTTGGTAGTCAAATCTGTAAATGATTACTGAGTGTCATGTCACATAACCAAATATTGTAAATTGTTAATATGTTTTTACAAATTACATGTATGGTATCATAAAGTGATACCACCCTTAAATTAAGTAAAGAGACCTTATGTTTATTATCCTACCGAACTTGTTAAGCACAAAGTATACTGAGAGGTGGGGGTGAATCAATATATTATATATCTTTTTACTTAATCTAATTTATTTGATGACACTCATGACACTCATAAGATGGATTATAACATAGAGATCTAGTTGATGACACTCATACCTATTCATAACTCAATTTCTAGTACTCAGATCATCTGGATCATGTGTTTTCTAGATAATTATTTATTTTCACATATTTATTACCATTTTTATAAAGTTTAAAGCTAGTCAAATCTATATCAAATAGTGGTTATTTTATACATATTATTTCTTAGATTTAGAGTAGTCATCCCTTTAATCAAAAATAGGATTTACATAAGCTAAACCTTAAAAGGTTAAAACATTTGATGAACCCAACTTACTTTGAACATTGCTTAAATCTTAACCTTATATTCTCTTAGGTTTTGTATCCTTTATATGTTTTTGATAAGATTTTAGTTATAAAATTTTAGATTTGTTTCAATATTTTTTTTACAATCTTTCTTACACTAAAATTCTTTAAAGGTTCAAAATCTACAACTTTTTTTCCTAATTCCCAAATAATATTTATAAAATTTAATAACCAATCTGATGAGATTGATAAAAAATAATGGCAATATTTTATGTCTAAACATGTAAATAATCAAGATGACCTCATCACTATTATTCAGGAAAAACTCCAAAAATAAAACTATGGTCAATCTTTAAATCCTCCATCTAATAATATTTCTACACCTATAGTGGGGTAAACTCAACTAGCACAACCTAAAATTCTAATTCAATAACCTTTAGTGATAGCTACACCTCTTATGGCTAGTTCCTCCACTCTAGATGTGCAATCCCTTATGCATGATGTTCATACTCTACAAGTTAAGGCATTACATATTGAGAAGGGAGCCAATAGGCAATCACATGCCTTGGATTATAATATTTTCTTACATACACCTTTGGCACATCACATAGTGGTAGATCCATTTCCATCCATATTTGTGGAACCTAATCTTTCACTATATGATGGCAAGAGTCACCCATAAAACTATCTTTGATATTTTCACTCAACATGTTTGGGCTATGTGTCTAACAATTGCTTTCTCATGATTTTTTTTCCATGTAATTTAAAGTATTGTTCTCTAAAGGGGTTTTATGACTTACTTAATCAATCTATTATAACCTTCAATCCTTTGGGAGACATGTTTTTAACACACTTCTCCATCAATATTAATGATAAGATCTCATATCCCCAAGTTGCATAATTGAAATAAAAGTGAAATGAACCTATCATAGAATAAATCTTATGATGCAAGACTACATTATATAATTGACTAGCCCCATAGTAGACAAAGGGATTTAGACATATTTAAATAGAGTCTTTTACCAGTATTACATAAAGCTATCTCATTTAATAAGTTTCTTACATTCCTAGATTTGTGCCACATAATAAATGAAAGATAGGTTACGCTTATATCAATGGGTAAACTAGATTATACTAATGGATCAAAATTAACTACTAATAGTTAAAATAAGCCTCCATACAAGGTAAGAGTGATTAGAAGGCCATAAATAACATAGCTTTAGAGCCATCTGCTCACTTGGTTTTATCATCTCCTTAGCGTTGCATCTTCACCAACCTTCCATAGTCACCAACACAAGTTTTATAATAGCTCTTAGAACCCAATGTCATATCTATCCCTCCCATTAAAGAGGTAGATATGACACAACATCTTCCAAATAAATATGATTCTAATGCATTCTTCGAGTATCACAAGCTACTAGGATATACAATAAATAGATGCATAAGCCTAAAACATAAGATACAATATTCAATTAAGGCTAACATTATTAATTTGGGAACACCCACAAGGGCACCAAAAGTACAATAGAAGGAAGCTAAGTCATTAAAGATATTATTATATCTGTTTCCAAAGCACATAAAAAATGAGGCATGGGGCACATCATGTATTCACTACCCATATTAGGCACATCCGCCACCAACTTCATATCATATTATTATAGAGGAGGCACACCTATTGCACAACATCATTATCATATACCATAATACAATCCCATCTAGACCACTCATCACCTTCTTAGAGTAGGATATTGTTGATGATGACACATATTTACATTCACTCTTTGTACAAGAATACATAAATCATCATCTTGTTTAGATTATTATGTCTGAAAATGGGTCAAGTATTAGCATGTGTACTATGACACTTTTACAACATTTAGGGTAATTAGAGTATGATATATTCCTCATAGACATAGTTATTAGTGGCTTTAGTGGTCATGTTCAGAGCTCCATTGGGGAGATTGTGCTTCCTTTAAAGGTTAGACCAACACATATAAATACTCAATTCTTGATAGTACCTAGTGTAGCCATGTTTGATATGTTATTGGTTAGCCCATAGATATAACAAATATTAGCCATCCCATCCACATCACATTGATGCTTGAAATACATATATGTAATTAGATGTGTTAGAGGTACAATCACTAAGAGTGGAGGGTAAATCAATAAGCTTAAATATTTCAATTTCAATTGCAATCCCTTTCAAACTATTTATATAATTAGCATATATCAACTTGATCAAGCAACATTACCAAAAAAACTCATTTATTTAATGCATATATAATATCAAACATATAACACATAGTTCCTGTGGGAAACCCTCGTGGGGATTAAAACCCACTCTCTAGATTGTAACACAAATGGACTACTATCTTATAAGAAATTACAAATAAGAGATTGATCAACTCCTATAAACCAACAAACCTTGATCATATCCTCCTGACCAAAGGTATTTAATGAAACACTTGTTCCACAAGGAGCACCTGACCCTAAGATGATCAACTCATTTAGACCACCTACTTTTAGTAAAGGACCTATTTTACAAGGATAAACTACCCCTAAGGAAGATGAACTCCTTTAGACCCTCCTTTGATAAGAACACTTCCACCTTAGGACTGATGTCTTTAACACCTGATGATGGATCATTGGATATCACTCTTCTCACCTTTCATCAATAACTCTATGACCCAACACACCCTATTGGCTAAATCATGTTACATACTTGAACCAACATACAAAAAATAATTAGGATAGATTACATATCCCAACTAACCCCACTCTTCAACTCTATACACTCAATGCATCTTTCACAACAATAACTCTATCACAACTTCAATAACATGAACAAACGGTCATACACATAGTCCACACACTTATCTACCTCTTTAATCAACCACCAAGTTCACACAGTCTTCACCTTACCTTCATTGACATTCAAACAATAAGAGCACTATTCTACCAATATAATTATGACCAACAAGTCATAAAAATTATCCTCAAACTAATCTACTAATCAAATCATCCGTAGGTACTCTACCCCTCCTTTGCTCCATAATTAAAATGCACAAGCCTCTCTCAAATAACCTCTTGAGTATACTCACCCATTTTGACTCTCCTAGGATTATTAGGTCTAATGACCTATGTTATCATCTTCAACACCTTTCTTAGACTACCATCTCTAATCCTCTTTACTCTCTACTGGTCCTCACCGACCTATACCTTCTCTTTAAAAGGTTATCTCCTTTGCTTGGATCCACACTTACAGTCCCTCATTCAAGTTTACAAGTCTAGAAACCAACATATTTGTTTAAGCTATATATAGATAAATCATGAATTAACAAGATCACAATATTTATTTATCATCCAAAAATCATGCCTTCATGCTTAACACATATCACATGGGTCACACTTAAGCACAATCCTCTTTTAAATAGGCCTAAGTCACTTCTAGGTCATATAAAGACCTATTCAGCTCTATGACACATCTTAGAGCATAGTAAGAACACAAGACCACTTAAAATTACATAGGTTCACTCATTATGTTCCCTAAGACATCCTCAAAATATCATTGTCACCTTTTCTCACCTCTACATATGCTCATTCAACTTAAATAGAGACCTTATACACAGGAACATAAAAAATACAATCAATTTCTTAAGCATTGTTTGTACTCAAGATAGATTGATCACATAAAAAATACTCACAATGCATCCTCATAGAGTCTATAATACTCCATAATATCCAATTCACCATGAAACATTGAAACATCTAAATAACCTTGAATATCTTTCTGGAGTCACTAATAGAAAATATACAAAAGCATAGTAAACTTTAGAGCTTAATAACTTTGTCTACACACACTTCTAGATCTTAAAATCCATATTTTGAGATGCGCCTTAGATTCCTCTGCATATTTGTTTTTTTACTACATGCAAACATTCATCTTCTATCGAAAGATAAGGCCTAAAAATAAGACACTAGTATTTTCCTTAGCAAATTCAAATATTCAAATGGCAATGATCACAATTAAACCTCAAACACAATACTCGCATATTGTGTCCTCTTAGCTCATATCAAATACACTTCATTGATCTTGTTTTATCTTTAACACAAAGATGGTAATTATTAAATATTAAACCTCTATCACTTTGATGTCATTTCATTTAATCTTATAATGTTGAGTCCACCCACTTCGTCAATCTTTGTAGATCAACTAGGTCTTTAATGATAAATGTTCATCATTCAATTAATCTATATGAATGTCTACTTATTGTTGGATCCTTACCCTATACATTTGCTCAGTCATTAAACATCATGCTCTTATCTTTATCTATTTACTTCCTAAATTCTTGGAGCAACATATACTTTTTATCTTGCTCGAGCTTTAAAACTTTAAAAAATGACTAAGTATGGGGACCCTTTCAATATGACTAAGTATCCATTTTTATCCTTAATAACTTCTTATGTGCTTCGATGCAAGATCTCAAAATTAGACCAGATGATGTCCTTACATAGGAGAATCCAACTATAAAACAAATAGTTCCTATAACCCTCACATATGAAAGATATAATACAATTAAATTTCCTTCTCAAAATCTTCTATCATAGAGCTAATAATGTCAAAAATTACATAGAAGGCCATATTTGCTCCTTCATAACTTTTGTCATCCTTTAACACATGATTTCAAGTTTAGTGTAAAATAACTATGCTCACAACTAAATAAACCCATATGATCAACTTCTATGGATACCTTTAAACATGCAAAATATAACACCATAAAACTTCTCACTCGGCTCTTCTTGCCACATTGCAAAATTGTCTAATTATGGAAAAACATAGTCAAATTGCTTGGGATCCCAACTTTGCATATGCATATCTTTTGATGTGCTACATTGTATGATCTAAAAATTAGCACAAATAAACTAAGAACAAAAATGAACAAACCCATATGATCATTTTTTCTTGACATATCCATGTATGTGAATGTTGACCTCATCAACATGTTTACTTAGCTCTTTCTGGCCACATTTCAAATTTGGTTAAGAATGGGAAAATAATGAATTCTAACTAAGAATCCAAATTTGCACTGTAACATATTTATTCACACTTCAATGCATGACTTGAGATATGGAACATAACAACTAGGGACTAATGTGATCACAACCATATGACCAACTCCCCTTGACTCATTCCCACAAGGTAATGGTGATGTCAACAAACTTCTTACTTAGATTTTCTACTACTAGACCAAACTGCCAAGAAGACCACAATGACAAAATGCATGAATACCACTTATGCACACAAGAATTCTAACCATCATTAACCTATGATAGGACCCCATACATAGGATCAATACTTCAAACTCATCCTTAAACACCTATGATTAGTCAAACTCAGATGATTAGTTAAGCCAACATCAAGCATACTAGGATAAGCACATTGCACACTTTGTCATTATCACTTAGGATAAAAAACACTTCATCCACTCACCAAGACACCTACATGAAATAATTGAAAACTATCCAAAATATCCCCCTTTGTCATGGATGTCAACAAACATCATATATAGCAATATACAACTCACCTTCTCTCTCTTCAAACACTCCCACACAACAAAAACTTTATCCCACTTTGATATAATGACAAAGTGGGAACCAACTGATCCTGAGGACCTAAAAATACCTTAAATAGGAAATTAAAATCTTTTAAATATGATACAAAACCTTCCTTACCTTGAGCCTACCTTGACAACATCCTGTTACTCCATGACAACACTCTCTTTAACAAGCATTGTAACTAATAAAGAAATAACACACAAAGACATTAAAAATTAATGTAAATCACCAATAAAAATTTGATATGGACTCCCCTTAATATTTATAATCCATTTCACCATTTGATCACCTTCAAATCTCCACACACCATGAAGAACCACCACATAGGCTTACTAGCCTTCTCTCTTAAGACACTTCCATGACCACCAATCAGAACTTCATGCCACTCACCAAATATAAACATGATCTCAATAAACTTAATAAATCACCTTGAAACTCATGTAACTTTATATTTTGGATAAACTGATAAAAAAAGACTCTTCTTCAAACTAGGCATGTCTAGCCTCCTTGTAGCCCTACCTAGAACTTCTAGAGCCCACATATTTAAGTAGAAACATATTCAATACCTAAAAATACATATCTAGAACACTCTAATATTTCCCCTCAAGCACACCAATTTGAATCACTAAGATCATCCTTTGTGACATACTTCCTTCACAAACCTACTAACCCATTAGCCCTCCATATTGATAAAATATTGAATAATTTGAGAACCAAAAACCTTCAATTCCATATGAATATTTATTTAACCGCCCATTTAGCCCATTCAAAAAATTAAGAAGCAACAAACCTTAATTCACAAGGCAAGCCATTATTCTAACATATCCCAAAACCGTAGAATCTTAAAACAAACAAGGTCAACAAACCTCCTACTCAACACACACATATAAAACTTATTTCACACATAGAGACACCCATCACACACTTTTGGACCAATATTTGAGCCTTCACACCTTTGGTAACATAAGCCTCCTATAACCAATTTTGACCTTGTATTATAGCTTGTTTACAAACCTCTGGAGCAACCACATGAAATTTTTTCTCCCCCTTAACTAAAGACCTTCTCTAATGGAATTATCATCTTGAGCACACAAAATTTCTTATCCACGCCTTCTTACATAGATTCAAATACTCAATCCTTTGATCCTAGGACCTGACCAATTACAAAGCTCCTCCTAACCCTGTGCTCATTAAGAACATAATATATTTAGAAAGTCTTCAAATACTTTATACCTGAACATCCAAACCATGATCAACAAGATAACATTTTATCAAGATAGAACCACTGAGATTATTTACAAACTTATTTTCTCCAATATATATATATATATATATATATATATATATATATATATATATATATATAATTCATAAATATACCTTTTGTCATACCTTCTCATCAAAATAATATCTGATAGCCACCTAAATTCCTCTGACTAATAAGTGTCTCTTTGAATCCTAGGTAGAGACACCCCTTTTACATAAAGACACTAGAAGTCCCAAAACTCATGAGACTCCCATATCTCCATATCTTTCTCTGACTTGTAGTCCTACTTGATTTTAACTAAATCCTTGACTTCATTTTTTTCTTTAGATTTGTCAATAAATGTTGTCAATAGAAACTATTGACTCTCCTTCATTTCTAATTATTTTTCCACCTTAGATAACAATCCATAAAGACTCTTGAACTCAATAGGTTTACTATTCTTAGTCTTTAGCGCCTCAGGTCTCCATACCATAGTTTGACTCTTCTTATCTTTTGTAACCATGTTACCTACTTGATCCTTGAGGTTATCTTGATTTGTACTATTGCCTTCTAAAGAAACTTTTTTATCATCTCTATAACTAAAATAATTAGAAATGATAAACTTTGGTTTCCATACATGATTTTGTCCTTTATCAAACCTTCTAGGAGATTTATATCCTTTGACATACCTTGAAGGCCTCTTAACACCATTTGGATAGAATCTAGTAATACGTCCACTCTTATGACAACTAAAACAAATAACATATTTCAACATACCTCTTGATTGATCTGAGTTATGATTTCTCCAAGACCAATTCCTTCTTCCTCTAATGCTCCATGAGGACACATTCTTGACTAGCTTCCTTTTACATTCCTTAGCTATATGATCATACTTATTATATGTATAATAATGACCATGAAATAAACTATCATACCTTGAAGCATTTATTTTTCTAACAAACCTTCTTGCTCTGATATTGACCTGATCTAACTTCATTTGATCTTCTTCAAGCTTTTTTATCTTGACAACCAATTTTTCATGCTCATCCATCAATGAACCTAGCTTGGTTTCCAATTGAATGCTCTCATCCTCTTTAGCTG
The DNA here is from genome assembly GCA_037957365.1 of Torreya grandis. Taxonomy (NCBI): domain Eukaryota; kingdom Viridiplantae; phylum Streptophyta; class Pinopsida; order Cupressales; family Taxaceae; genus Torreya; species Torreya grandis. Next base: position 12,303,393 of record JARHVA010000016.1, on the reverse strand, counting down.
TTATACTTGAAATTGTAGCAATTAATTGACCTCTGAAAACTTGGATAGTCTCCTTATCACTCTTAGCTTCTTTAGTCATTTCATCCTTTATTTTACATGCTTACTCTATCATACTTCCCTCAAGATAACTGACTTATGCTTCAAGACATTTGATCACATACCTCATCTTATGATTCCTCTTTTTCTTCTCCTTTAGTTAACCAAGTGTACTCATGAACTCAGATTCTAGATCAACTTCTTTTTCTTTATTGTCATCTTCTCTACTGCTATGGTAGGCTTCTTATAAAACATGATGTCCTTCTAGTTTGAACACAAACTTATCTTGGCATCTACTAGCTAAATCTTGAGATCATTGATAATATTCTCATCCTCTTGGGCATATTTATTTTAAGTATATATCTATTCTTCAGGTTTATTGTTCATAGCCTTTTACTTTTTATTTTCTTTCTCAACTGCTTATCCATCTTTGTACCAACTTAGGATCACCTTCAAGATATTAGGCTTCTTCCAAAGGACCCACTCTGATACCAATTATTAGAGGTATAGTCACTAAGAGGGGGGGGAGTTAAAAAATGAGCCCAAGTATTTCAATTTTAATTGAAATCACTTTAAAATTATTTAAACAATCAACATATATCAGCTTGATCAAGAAATATTAATAATAGAAATCATTCATTTAATGCATACACAAGATCAAACACATAATACATAGTTCCTATGGGAAACCCTCATGGGGAATAAAACCCACTATCAATCCTGAAACACAAATGGACTACTATCATATAAGAAATTACAAATAAGAGACTGATTAACTCCTTTAGACCAATAAACCTTGATCATGTCCTCCTGACCAAAGGTATTTAGTGAAATACCTATTCCACAAGGAGAACCTACCCCTAATATGATCAACTCCTTTAGACAACCTATTTTTAGCAAAACACATGTTTTACAAAGAGAAACTACCCCTAAGGAATACCAAATCCTTTAAACACTCCTTTGATAATAACACTTCCACCTTAGGACTGATATCTTCAACACCTAATTATGGGTATCTGGATATCACTCTTGTCACCTTTCAACAACTTTGTCACCTAGCACACGCTATTGGCCAAAGCACATTAGAAACTTAAACTAAAATACAAAGATCAATTAGGACACATTACATATCTAAACTAACCCCACTCTTCAAATCTACACAGTCAATGCATCTTTAACAGAAACAACTCTATCACATCTTCAACAACATGACCATATGGTCATACACATTATCCACACACTGATTTTCCTCCTAGATCAACCATCGAGTTCACATAGTCTTCACCTTGCCTTCACTCACATTCAAAAAAAAGAGCACTATTCTGCCAATAAAATTATGACCAAAAAGTCATATAAATATTCCTCAAATTGATTTTCTCATCAACTCATCCATATGGAACTATACCCCTCCTTTGCTCTACAATTCACACACACAAGCCTCTCTAAAATAGCCTCTTGAGCATAATCACCCATTCTACCTCTTTTAGGCTTATTAGGTCTAATGACCTATGTGATCATCTTCAACACCTTTCTAAGACTAGCATGTCTTATCCTCTTCACTCTCTAATGGTGCTCACTGACCTATACCTTCTCTTTCAAAGGTTATCTCCTTCACTTGGCTACACACTCACACTCCCTCATTCAAGTTTTCTAAGTTTATAAACCAACACATTTGGTTTCACTATATATAGAGAAATCATGAATTAACAATACCATAATGTTTCCTTGTCAACCACAAAACATGCCTTCAACCTAAGGCATCTCACATGGGTCACACTTAAGCACAATCCTTTTTCAAATAGGTTTAAGTCACTTTAAGGTCCTATAGAGACCCATCAGTGCTTTGATAGTTTTTCAAGCATAGTAAGAATATAAGACCACTTAAAATTACATGTCCAATAATTATTTCCCTTAGGACATCCTCAAAAGATCATAGTCACCTTTGATCACATCTGTATATGCTCAATCAATTCAAATAAAGACCTTATACAGAGGAACACCAATATTGAACATACAATCAACTTATTAATCATTGTTCATACTCAATATAGATTGATCACATCTTCAAAATAATCACAAAAAATCTTCATGGAGTTTACAACACTCTAAAATATCTAATTCACCATGAAACATTGAAATAACATCTACGTAAGCTCAAATATCGTTCTCATGTCACTTACAGAAGATATACAAAAATAAATTAAAATTTGGAGATTAATAATTTTTTCTACACACACTTTCAGATCTTCAAATCCATATTACCAAATGTGCCTTGGATTCCTCTACATATTTTCTTTTTACTACATGAGCATATTCATCTTCTATCAAAAGATATGGCCTAAAAATCAAACATTGGTATTTCCCTTAACAAATTCAAATATTCAAATGGAAACGATCACAGTTAAAACAAAAACATAATGCTCCCATCATATTTCCTTTGAGCTTATATCAAATACACTCCATCGATATTTTTTGATCTTTAATACATAAGCACCAATACTCAGATGTTAAACTTTTATCACTTTGAACTCATCTCGTGCAATCTTATAATGTTGACACCATGTGCTATGTTAATCTCTACAAATCAACTAGGTCTTTAATGATCAATGCTCACCATTTGATCAATCTATATGAATATCCATGTGCCATTAGATCCTTACCCTATACCTTTGCTCTGTCGTTAAACATCGTGGACTTATTTTTAGCTCATTATTTCTTGATTTTTTGGAGCAACGTGTACCATTGATCTTTCTTGAGCTTTAACACTTTAAAAAATGACTAAGTAATGGGAACCTTTGAATATGCTTGAGTATCAATTTTTTATACTTAATAACTTCTATGATTTAATGCTAGATCTTAAAATTGGACTAGATGATCTCCTCACATAGGAGAATCCATCTATATAAAAAATAACTTCTAGAACCCTCTTTTGTGAGATATATAGCACCATTAAAATTCCTTCTCAAAATATTCTACCATAGAGCCAACAATGTTAAAAAATTCCTAGAAGACTAAATTTTCTCCTCCATAACTTTTATTATGCTTCAATGCATTAGTTCAGATTTAGCACAAAATAACTATGCTCATAACTAAGTAAACCCATATGATTAGTTTCTCTAGACAACTTCACAAGTGAAAGATATAATACCATTTAAATTGTCACTCAAATTTTCTTACCACATTTCAAAATTTGTTAAGTATGGAAAAACATAGTTAAATTGCTTGAGAGCCAAACTTTGCATACGCATATATTTTGACACACTACATTGCATGATTTGGAAATAAGCACAAATAAACTAGGCATGAAAATGAAAAAACCATATGATCATTTTATCTTTATACCTCTACATGTGTGACCTCATCAACATGCTTACTAAAAAAAATTTGACCACATTACAAATTTGGCTAAGTATGGGAAAATAATGTATTTTAATTAAGAAGCCAACTTTGTACCTTCATATCTTTAACCGTGCTTTGATGCATGACTTTAGATCTGGTGTATAATAACTAGGTACCGATTTTATCACAACTATATGACCAAATCCCCTTGACTCATTCCCATATGGAAATGGTGAAGTCAGCAAATTGACTACTTAGATTTTATGCTACTAGACTAAACTGCCAAGATGACAAAATGAAGAACTAGATGAATACCACTCATGCATACAATAATTATAAATATCATGAACATATGATAAGACTTGTTGCACATGCTTAATACTTTAGAATCATACCTAAACACCTATGATCAATCAAACTCTAATGATTAACTAAGCCAACATCAATCATACTAGGATAAGCACATTTCACACTTTGTCATTGTCACTTAGGCTAACAAAACACTTCATCCACTCAATAGGACACTTCATGACATCATTGATAACTCTCCAACGAGATTGTCAAAGTTGATGTTATTCCATATGAGTATCCTCTACCTATCCCACAAGTAACTACTTTATAGTCACCAATTATAATTTGAATATAGTTACCAGATATAACACAATTATTAGTTACATCTCAAATCATAATTCCTATTGATCATATACTTAGCTAAAACTAGGATTATTTTTTAATATTTTAAAGTGTAAATTAATATAATAAATGACTTTGCATGCTCGGTTTTAGAAATATAATTTTAAATTATTTCTAGACATGACCATTGTAGATGGATAAGAGCATAGGTCACTTGTGTCTATTGACCATAGACTTGTCCTATTTAATTGTGATTAATGACTAATTAGATAAAACATAATAAGAAACATTCTAATAGTGATAGGTTAAAAATATAATTTCACTATACTCCTAAAAAGGACCACTTTAGGTGGACAAGAGTATATGCTGCTCAAGTTCATTGACCACACACTTCTCTCGGTTGAATATGAAAAAATTCAAGTTGTTGCCCCTTATGTACCTATGTTTTTTGAGTGAATTGGTATATCATGATTCAAAAATTTTGACACAATATTTTTTGTTTTCTAATTTTTCCTTAAAAACCCTAAAGGCACCTTGAAATATTGAAATCTTGTAAATTAAAGGAAAGTATAATGGGTTGAGTTAACATCATTCATCACCTAATGATTGACCATTTCCTATGTATCCAATAATCCAAGGATGGAAATTAATCTCACATAATTCTCCCTCTTGGAATGATTGTGTGATTATTTTCCTTGACTATGTGTATGCAATTATAAATATGGATTTTTATAATTGACAATAATATCTCTTAACTAGCTTATAGATTTCTTAAACTTGGCTTATGGGTGATCTTTGTGAGGGTTCTTGAATTTTGAAAGAATAGGGCATATTTTTTCAATGTGCAATAGTGTGTAAGCTAAGAACCAAGTGATATAAAGTGTCTCTAATGAATGAATGATGTGCATTTATAGAAAAACCTTTTGATAATATCTTGGGATGACCTTGTAAAATGTGTGAGAAGACCCAAAAGAAAGTTTATAAATTTATAAACTATCAATTATTTGCCATGAGATGCAATTGATCTAAGTGAACATCTCTGCAACAACATCATTGTCCACCTGTGTGAACCTATCCTACAAGATCATGGACAACTACCTTGAGTTAGAAAATCTTTGAGGGTGAAATTAAGTATTTTGAGCATTTGTATTTTACGTTTATGTGTAGTAGCGACTAGTAAAATAATGGCTGAGCCCATGTATAGATAAAAGGCTTAAAGGAATGAGAAATAAGAGCCATGTATTTGGGTACAAGTCATGTAGTTTAATATGTGTTAAGAATCAACATTGGTGAGTACACGTGACAATATTTATGTGTATACAACTATTTTTTCACTCTATATCTTGATTATAGATAGTTTTTATGTCTTGCATTGATATTATATCATGACATAAAATTATTCTTACATATCATGACATGGGTAGCTAGGCCTTATATCTTGCCCAAAATTTTGTAAACCTACTTATTTTCCAACTCTATAAATTCTAGATTTTCACCTATTTTCTAACTACTTGAACACTTAAGTCCTACTCAGATGCCTACATCGATGTAAGTGTATTATCCTAACACAAGTGTTTAGTGCCCTAGAGTCATCCATTTTATAAATTAATTGTATTCATATGATTAGCCTAAGTAATTTAATGTGAGATATTTTCTAAAGGTATTTGTAAAAATGCAAGATCAACACTCATTCATTCTTAACATGGAAATACCTAGTAACTTGTAAGGCAACTTATCAAAAACACTCAAATGAGAAAATGGTAAGTGCACAGAGTTGGGGGATACGTCTATGGACATTTTATATAACAAAATTGTGTTATTAAATAACATGATTGCATTATTGATATAACATGATCTCATTATTTTAATTATGGCTCAAAAATTATAGATCCATAACACGATCACATTAATACATAATGTGATAATTTTATTATAAAAATAATAGCATAATCACATTCTTGTTATTTTACATATTAAATCATATCAACATGTATATGGATTGAATCTTGGTTATTAGATAGCATGATCACATTATTATAAAAGTAACAATGCAATTGCATTCCTATTATTTTGCACATAAAAGCATGTGGACATGCACATGAATCCCATCTTAGTTGGAAGCTTATATTTACTACTCTAAATGTTAAAAAATATAAGAAATTAGGGTTGATCTAAATGTTACATTTATTTCCTTATACTTTAAATTTATTTTGGTAAATATAAGAAATTAGGGTTACTCTACATATGATAGAGTTGGTCTCATAATTGCATGCCTTATGATGTAAAAAATAGTTTTTTAGAATCTTATTTGGTCAATATTTAGGCATTTTCAAGGTCTAAGTATTAAACCTATGGCTTTTATGGCATAAATTTTACAATTGATGTCCATTTTTGGTAAACATATAGTCATTTTTTAGGTTTTTTTCCTTCTAGATTGATTTTTAACATTTATAGTAGTCCTAAGTTTGTCAAAATTGAAGTTTTTAAACCACTCGCTTTGAAATTGATTCAAACTGGTGTGATTAGAGTAGCATAGGTCACATTGATGACCTACACACATCAAATGACCACTTTGTGTTATTTTTACTTGTTCATCATACCTCCTTCATCCATAATCACTTTTTACTCATGCCTCATCACCCTTAATGAATCTCTTGTCATTCCTCATTATCCCTAATCACTCCCTTATTAACCCTCACTATTCTTAGTCATTTATAATCACTCCCTCATAATCCCTGATTACTACCTCATTAACCCTAACTATTATTCATCATCACTAATCACTCATTCCTCATCCTTCATCATTCAATCATGAACCCTCACCATCCCTCATCATACCTAATCACTCCCTCATTGGCTCTCACCATAACTCTTCATCCCTAATCACTCCCTTATTGACCCTCACCATTAATCATCAATTATAATCATCCTTAATCACTCCTTCATTGAACATCACCATCCCTCACCATCCCTAATCACTACTTCATCATACCTCATCATCTCTAATCACTCCTTCCTCATCCCTCATCACCCATAATCACTCCCTCATTACTCTCATAATCCTTTATCATCCCTATGACTCCTTCATTGACCCTCACCATCCCTCATCATCCCTATTGACTCCCTCATCATATCTACACAACTCTTCCTCATCTTTAATCACTCTATTTAATACCTTGATTGTGGTATTTTGTTGGGTTTTAACAATGCTAGGAGCTACAAGTGGAGAGTTGAATGCTAACATAAAACATAAGACATAGTGATCAAAATGATGTGGAGGCTAATTTGAAACTTAAATATTTAGCACCTATAAAAAATATCGGATTATTAGAAATGATGTAATTCACAATTGAAGATTTGATAGAAAAAGAGAAGTAATTAAAACCACCATAGCACCAAAAATGGGTAGTAAATATGAGGATAACCAAGATATGTGATTTCTTAAAACCAATCAATTACTTTCCATATGAGGGATTTTTATAATCCAAATAATTATATTGGAGGCCTTCTATTTTCATGTTTATTTATTAAGTCATCATACCAGAGAGTGGAAAATAATTTTAAAATGATAAGAACAAGTAGTCCAGGATTGGAAAGTGGTGCTTAATTCATAGCTTCAATATTTAATCCAATGAAGAGTGTCACACTATGAGCTCTCTACTTGCACATCTTGAGAAGTGGGTACAAGTTATCTAGCACTATAAAATGGTAAGTAGATAAGAGATTATTAACCCAATGATATGGTCAGTACTAAAAATATTTCTACTTCCCCCAATAAGAAATTATATGAATTATAAATATTGTTTCATTAAAAAATGTAAATCAATGGTTAGCCAATATAATTCATCATTTCCAATAGAAGTAAGAAGAATTTAATTTATCCTAAAGCATATTTTCAAAAATTAATCTTGAAATTAATACATCATTCATAACTATATGCTAGTATAAGGTCTAGTGTAGGCCTTGATAAATGGATCACCTAGAAGTGTCACTTGGTGTACAAAATCAAACATTTTAAAGATGCAATCCTTTGTGACATCTCACCATTTTAGGTTTGTAATGTTTTATATGTGATCAACCATATATTTACCATTGACATGTATTATATGAATTAAATCCTTAAAATTTGGTGATATATTATCATGATCTGGAATACCATATATCATAGTTAGTTCATAAACTTTCACTCATTAGTACTAGTAAGTGGAAGAATCTTGTTAGTTATAGTAATAAGTATACTCTTGATGGTAAGAATTAAATGTAATAATATATTTATGGCACCATATCATAGTGTGGTTTATCCAATAATAATAAAGAAAAAATAGTTTAATGATAAACTACATGAATACAAAGATATCTTTTAGTCACCTAAATAAATTACTACATATTGTACACTAAATAATACTATTGATTTGATCCATTAACTACCTCTACCTCAAACCTATTTATACAATATATCATTTCTATAGAATGAATAGATCAAGTGGTAAATCCATGAAATCATGGATAATGGACACATCATGTCCAAATCATTACCTTGTAGAAGCCCAATTGTGTTTGTGCCAAAGTTGTGAATCAATTAAAAAAAATTAATAAGATTAAAGTGAAGAACTATTATCTTCATCTAAATATTAAGACATTTTTATGCCAAAACCATGCTATATAAGTCTTTTCCAAAATTTATCTTAAGTTTGGTTATCATCATATTCATGTTGAACCTATACACATTTGGAATATAGTCTTAAAAACAATGGAAGGATTGATTTACTAGTTGGTTATACCTTTTATGTTAACTCATGTAGTGAATTCATTCATTGAGATGTTGAATGACATCCTCAGTCCCTTTACTAATGTCATTTTAAAAATCTACCTTGATGACATCTTAATCTTTAGAAAACATGAGATGAACATCTACACCATGTTGAATTAGTGTTTCACATTTTTTAGAAACACATTTTTATGATAAAATGAATAAATGTTTATTTTTCATGCAAGAGATAAAATATTTGGGATACATTACATAGACAAGGAGTGCATGTCTAAACCTGACCAAGATTTAAATCATACAAGAATGGAAAGTTCCAAATAAATTTGTATCTGATTCAAATCTTCTTAGAATTAGAAAATTATAGAAGCGATTTGTGTTTAGTTTTTATCCTTTGAACCAAGCTGCCAAAGATGGAACTGAAGAAAGTTTCATCTAGTCAGATTCATAAAAAAGATAATTTGATGAACGCAAATTTAGAATCTATTTTGTGTTAGTACTTATGTTACTTGACTATAATTTTGGGAGATCATACAATTCATTCAGTTATAAAATTGACTATTAGAAATGTGTATTATTAACACAAGTGCTAGACATTATTTAATTTCTATTATAATGAATTAAATAACATATGATTGGAATAAAAGATATCTTTAGAGTATATACTTACGTCAGATGATGAGGGAGCCATTAGGGATGGTGAGGGTCAATGATGGAGTGATGAGGGATGGTGAGGGATGGAAAGTGTTATTGATGGAGTGATTAGTGATAATGAGGGATAAGGAAGGATTGGTTAGGGATTATTATGGATGAGGAGGGAGTGATTAGGGATAATGAGGGATTGTGATAGTTAATAAAGGCGTTATTAGGGATGATAATCCCAAGTGATAAGAGATGATAAGGGATAATGAAGGTCAATGAGGGAGTGATTAGGGATGAAGAGGGAGTGAATAGGGATGAAGAAGAGATTATGGATGAGAAAAGAGTGATTAGGGATGATGAATGGTGGGGAAGGAGTGATTAAGTCTGATGAGGGATAGTGAGGTTCAATGGAGTAGTGATTATGGATGATAAGGACATGACTATAAATGACTAGGGATAGTTAGGTTTAATGAGGGAGTGATTAGGGACAATGAGGAATGATGAGAGAGTGATTAGGAGTAATGAAGGATTAGTAGGAAGTGATCATGGATGAGGAACAAGTGAATTACCATAAATTTGTCATTTAATGCATACAGGTCATCAATGTGACCTACACTACCCCAATCACACCACTTTGGATCAAGTTCAAAGTGAGTAGTTTTAAAAATTCAATTTTGACAAAGCTAGGACTCTTAGAAATGCCAAAAATCAATCTAGAAGACACAAAAACCTAAAAAATGACTATATGTTTACCAAAAATAGATATCAATTACAAAATTTATCTACTAAAATCCCTATGTTTAATACTTAGACCCTGAAAATACCTAAGTAATGACCAAATTAGATTTTGAAAAACTATTTTCCACATCGTAAGGAGTGCAGCTATGAGACTAACTCTATCAGATGCAGAGTGACCCTAATTTACTATATTTAGTAAAATAATTTTAAAATATACGGAAATAAATGTAACAATATAAATGTAAACTTATACTTATTGAATTATTATTTATCTATTAATGTGATCATATTATCTATTAATGTGATCAAGTTATCTATTAACATGATCGCACTACTAAAGTGATCATGTTATACATTAATACAATAGAGTTAGTAAGGTGATCACATTATACATTAACATGATCACATTACTAAGGTGATTACCTTATACATTAATGTGAATGCACTATTTAAATTTGAATTCAAACACTATGCCTTTTGGCTCATGAATAACTTGGATTCTTGAGCCAAAGGCTTGGACTTGTCAATCTATAGCCGAGTCTGAGAGTTATGATAAAAAACAAAAAAATAAACTTTGATCACCAAATACACTATGAATTTTAATATTAAAATTCAAAAACTTAATACCATCATAATGAGCATGCTCTCCCATTTCCAAAAATATGTTTTTTATAATTTTGGACTAATTTAAGGTTTCAAACTATGTTAATTTCTAACTATACATTTATAGACCACTACATAACACAAACATACATGCCCATACATGTTCATGTAATTTATAATTTGATGATTCAAGTGCAAAACAAGTTATATGGTCACAAACTAGGCCTAATTCTACACACATTCAAAAAAATGATTATTTTTTTTGAGATAGTTGGGCACATCGCATGGGTGGCTATCCATTTTTTTGTCATTTTTCAAGATCTATTTACTTGTAAATTTTTAAAATAAAATTATTCATTAAAAAATAATAATAAAATATAAGTCACAAACTAGAAGATCTTATCTAAATTTTCACTGAAGTGTTTCAAACAATATTAAACACTACTCAAAAAATGGTGCATTGCATAGTTGTCTACCTACAGTATTTTCTTAAAAACATAAGAGTTCATTTTCATATTTTAGATGTTTTACCTATTTATAATTAACCATTTTATAAAAAAAATTAGTTTTTTGGAATCTGGACTCAAAATTCTACATTTTATATTCTTACACCATCTTCAAATTTGGATTGTAGATATCTCAAATTATCTATAGAAGTTTAGATTTATGAAATTTCAAAAAAATAATGTCCATGACTAGGCCCCTTTCTATCCCCCAGTTTTTTTTACTTACCCAAAATCTTCCCTATTTTATCCTATTTACCTATTAGTTATGGGGACAACACATTTACATATTTGAAGTACTAAAGGTGCATCCTACGGGCCATATTTTCCAAGTTACAATCTAGGTCATTATTATACCTACTTATCACACATTGCATGATTCACATAAAAACCAACATGTATGTGAGAACCACATCATTCTAAGGCCCTCTTCAGAGTAGTGGCTATGTAAGAAACACTCATTGACATAGGGGTCTTTGGGGTTAACTCAGCACTGTGAGCCCACTAACCCATTTTTTCCAAGGTTACTATGAATATGAAGAGCTATGGTTTTATGATTTGATAATGAGCAAAAATACATGAATTATATTTGAATGTACCAAAGCAAAGGCAATGTAGAACCTAGAAGCATCATGGTGGTCACATCCCAATTTATCATGAATTCTATATTAGACACCTATTTTTGATCCAAATAGTAGTATAGATGTAACTATCCTAGGCTTACACATGTGTCTGAGGCCATAAAGTCATTTAATCTAGAATTTGGCACCTATTCTAGAATATCATTATAGTCTACTACCTAGTTGTTCTAGATATAGATCTATATTATCATTAAAAACAACTAAGTATCTTTTTTTCATTATTATTTCAATATCTAGCATAATTGTGTTTCTTATTTTTAGTATATCTTAGTGTAATAAATTTAGTATATGTTATACCTGAGTTTTGTAATTAATTGGCCTTATATAGATATGTTTATCACCCTTTTTCTTATTAATGATATCTATCCCATTAAGATCCTGCTAACATGGTGGATTTCACCCTCTGAAGGGAGGCTCGGCTTTCTTCCTCCACGTGAACAATGGATATACCCCTCTTGTTGTGGGTTGAAAATGTGAGGGGTGAATCTCTAGATTAGGGACTAAATTACTTTGATGCACCTTAAGGCCCTAGATTTCCTCCTATTAATAATGGGGGGGATGAAAAGGGAGAGAAATGCTGAAATCAGAACCTAAACTAATGTGGTGATGCACCATTGGTCTACTCAAATTTGACATACACTTTACACCGAATAGAATAAATCATACACTTAAATCAAATGAGAACCTTTCCTACATCAGTGTTTCAATAGGGGATCCTATAGAGATATATGGAGTAAGAACTACCAGAGGTGTTTTAAGACACACTATGGATATCCTATTCACATGTGCCTATATTCTAAGCTGGACACTTCTTGTTGACCTGCAAGAGAAGAAATCATAATACACTAGATATGTTGGCATAAAGTTATGAAAGCATGAAAAGGAAAGGACTTAACATAAGATAAAACCATATACATTTGCAAAAGTGCAAGCTCCAATGGAGGTAAAAAATGCCTCTTTTGATTCAAGGTAAATTCCTTCAGTGCTTCACCATACAATGTTGAGAGATGATTTCTCAAATGAGAAGTTATAAATATATAGATAACTTGGAATTAGATAGCTAAAAAATCAAGGGATGGAGACCCATGATGAGTTAAACAATACTACTGAGACCACAAACCCATGCTAATGTTGTATTCTTCTAATTGCGTATGGGAGAGTCATATTGTAAATGTCCAAGTTGTTGCCCTTGCTATCTTGGGCTTGTAAACTTATGGGATACTCCTAAAAATTGACAAATCCATCCCCAAGTTATGTTGACTAGACCATGATCTCTTTAATGCTAGGCACAACTGTCTATGCATTAATGGTGAATCATGAAAACTTGGGCTGCTCTCCTTTATAGTTTGAAAACCAATCCTTTTATTAGTTTTTGGTAGATACTATTTCACCTAATTTCATTTAATCTTCTTGCTAAAGACACCTATGCCACTTACCTTGGTCTGATTCATCCTTGGGTCTATGCTTTGAATTTTCACACTACTTGGAACATTTTGAGCTTTTACTTTATTATGTTGCATGGCTGTGTTCTAGGTTACCCACCTTGTTTTCTTTTACTTTATTTTTTTCTTTTTGTCTTTAACCATTTAGGCTTATTTTCCTTTGGGCTTGGCTTTCATTTTCTCTTAGGTTCCTTTTCTTTCTTGCTCATTCATTTTTTCTTCAGGCTTTCAAGGTTTTATTTCTGAATTCTTTCAGACAAATTATTTGAAGGAATTTGCCGTTGGTCTCTCTTTTGTTTTGACCCTTTTTTCTTGAGTTTTCCTTCAGATAAAATGTCTATAGTAATTCTTTCTTTTGGTGTTGGCCTTTCTTGAAGGGAAAGTGCCTTCAAGATTTTGTCTTAATCCCTTACTTTCTTAAAGTGCCCTCCATAAGGGCCATTTGATCTTGGAAGTACCCTTAAAAAAAAGGAAATGGTCCACTTTCTTGACCAAGTGCCCTCCATAAGGACACTTACCCTTCAGAATTTTTGTAACCATCAAATTTATTTAGATAAAATGTTTAAAGGAATTCCTTTGGACATTTTGTCTAAATAAATTCTCTTTGGCTTACCTTCTTTGGTTTTCCTTCAGACATTTTGTCTGAAGGAAAAATCCTTCTACTTGTCACTTTTCCTGAAGGGCAAGTTCCCTTCGAGCTTCTTGTCTTTGCCCCTTTGCTTCAATTAGCTATCCTTCGCAAGGGAATTTCAAGCCAAAAGTGCCCTTCAGAACTTTTATGTTGGTCATCACACTGATGAATATCCCTCTGCAAGGTCCATTCTGCCTTCAAACATATCCTTTGAAAGTTTTGTAAAGGTCTGTTTCTTATTTAAAGTGCCTCCCACAAGGGCACATACCCTTTGAGGAAATTATAAATGACCCTAAAGAATGCCCAAGTGTCTTCCATGGAAAAACACTTACCTTAATAATTGTCTAAGACCAATTCGGGTTATTTCAATGGACTTACTCAAAAAATCCTTAAAGTAAAGATTTCTCAAACCCTGATTGCTTCTTCCTTACCCTCTCAAGTTTGTGAATGACTCTAACTCATGAAAACTACTAAGTAAAGTACTTTACAAAACCTGACCTACACTAGAATTAGCAATAGACCCTTTTAGGTTTGGTGAGTGCTCCTATTTATTACTTGTAAAGCTTATAAGTAAATGCTTGTTTTGAGAACTTATTTTGTGAGTGTTGGAAAAGACCAATGCTTGATGAGACAACACCTGCACCTATAAAAAAGCAACTTTTCCTTGATTTTTAAAGGGTTAAGGCCTAGTTTTAGGGAAAAAGGTCATGAAGAATAAGGTTTTAATGGAAAAAAGTGGGGGTGCCCATTTTGGCATGCAGGATTCACAAAATGGTCAATAAATTGGTGACTCATAAGGGAAGTATGCCTACTATACTTGAGAAGACTGGTGGCCTAAAAGTCTATTGGGCATGGAGTTAGGATGCATCTTGGGGAAGTCAAAAATAGGTTTATAAGGACCTAAGAACCAAAAAATATTTTACGCCAAAAAATAAAGAAAAACACACACAAAAGATAAAAATGCTACATACATACATAACAACAATTAGTGAAAATAAGGAAACTATGTACATGATAAAAGAAACCTAGTAACAATACTTAAGATATATCGTATAGATTGGGATAAGTAGCTCTTCACCTTCCAAATTGGAGAGTTGGAAAGCATTATGTTGCTTGTATTAGGTGATGACATATGGGCCACTCCACAGAGCATCAAACTTCATGTGCCTTTTAGGCTTGGCTCGGTCCTCATCCCACTTCAAGATAATGTCACCTTCTGAGAAGCTCTTTGGCATAGACCTTTTGTCAAAATGTTTCTTTGTTTGTTGTTGGTGGCTTGTCATGGAATCCATGGCTTGCTCTCTTTCTTCTTAAAGCTCCATTAGCTACCTGACTTCCAGGCTGTCACTCTCCACCAACTTCAGTTAATGGGCAAGATCTAAGGCTGGTAACTCAAGTGAGATAGGAAGTGTAGCTTCCCTTCCATACAAAAGTGTATATGGTGAATTCTTGATCTCCCTTTTTGGAGTGATCCTATCTTATCAAAGAGTTGTCTTCAACTTTGGCATGCCAAGTCCTTTGATTTTCCTCCATTATCCTTTTTATGATCCTAATCAAATTCTTGTTTATGGACTCAGCCAACCTATTCACTTGTGGATATTAGTTGGAAGAAGTGTTTAAATAAATGCCATATTTTAATTCCCACTCACTTGTCTTTATTCCCAATAAATCTAATGCATCATCTAAAATGTTTGTTGCTGAGACCCCAAATCTTGTCACTATGCCTTCATAGAAGTCTAGGACTGCACTCTCATTGGCCTCTTTCAAAGCTATGGCCTCTACCCACCTTGTGGAATAGTCCATGGTAGTCAAGACCCACTTTAGTCCAACACTAGAAGGAGGATTGATCAACCCTATGAAGTCCAACCCCTATTGCATGAATGGTTATTCCACCTGAATAGGATGAAGAGGCATGGTAGTTAGCCATTACTTCCCATCAAAGAACACACATTTTTGACATTTCCTCACCCAAGAATGAGTGTCTTTTAATATACTGGGCCAAAGGTAACCATCCTTCATAATCTTTGTAGTTGTGGCCTTGGGAGGAAAATGGCCACTAACTGGTCCATCATGGAACTCAAACAGTACCTTGTCGACTTGGTGTGAATCAGTGCATCTTAGGAGCACCCTTAAAAATTATTTTTTGAATATCACTCCATTAACTAGAACATAAGGAAGAGATTGGAGTCTAAAATACCTCCTCTTGGTCTTATCAAGACCTTGTAAGCAGTCACCAGTTCGAAGGAAATGAACCATGTCTTATGCCCAGCTCTTCATGACTATAGGTATAAATGCTATAGGTTCATCTTAGAGTACCAAAACATCCTCCTTAGACTCTTTTAATTCTGTAGTGAGGTGTTCAAACAACCCTCTTCCTCTTACTAACTTGGTGGTCTTGATCTCTACATCATACTCTATTACATTGGTGATCCAACCTACCCTTTTCTCATTCAAGTCTCAATTCAATAAGAAGTCTTTTATACTAGGATGTGGAACCATGATGTGAATGTTGATGTTAGACAACATATGTCTAAACTTATTCAAACTTTGTATGACTACAAGTACCTTCTTCTTAATATATGTGTATATAGCCTCCTAGTCTTATAAACCTTGGTTGAAAAAAGAAAGAGGCCATTCTAAATTCCTATCATTTACTTGAGTGAGCATAGTAGAGATTACCTCTTCATTCCCAAAGCTATATAGATTAAAATCCTTGGAGAAGTTTAGACTAGCTAGTGTAAGAGCTTGGGTGATAGCTTGTTTGATTCCTTCGAAGCTTTCTCTTCTTCTTGTTATCCATGTGAACATATCATCCTTCCTTAGAATGGAAGTTAGTGGCTTGACAAGCTTAGCAAAGTTAGGAATGAATCTCCTAATAAAATTTATTTTACTAAAAAAACTTTGCAAGCCCTTATTGTGCTTAGGCAAGGACAATGCTAAGATGACATTCACCCTCTTTGGATTAATGGATAGGCCTTCCTTTGAAATGACATGGCCCAAGAGCTTGTCTTCATGGATGGAAAACATGCACTTTTTTGGGTTGAGAGAGATGTCAAACTCTCTACACTTTTCAAATATTTGCCTTAGGTGTTTCAAATTTTCACTTGCCTCTTTGGAGAAGACTATCACATCATCAAGATAAACTAGCACAATATCATTGATCAAACCTTGAAAAGCCATATCCATAGCACGTTGGAAGGTAGCTCCAGTATTTGGCAATCCAAATTGCATCTTCTTGTAGGCATATGTTCCCCACTTAGTGGTGAAGGTTGTCTTGTATTGGTCACATTCTTGTACCAAGATTTGATTGTACCCAGAATAGCCATCTAGGAGAGAAAATCTTTCACTACCTATCACCATCTAAATAATTTTGTCCATACTTAGAAGGAGATAGTGATCTCTCAATGAGACTTTATTCAGGTCTCTAAAATGCACACACAAGCTGACCTCTCCATTCTTCTTCCTAATAGGGACCAAATTTCCCAACCAAAAAGAGTGTTTGATAGGGAAAATGATCTTAGAATCAATCAGTTTGTTGAGTTCCTTCCTCATGAGAGGCTCGAACTTTAGATTGATTGGCCTTTGATTTTGCTTGATGGGTTTGGCACCTTCCTCCATCTTAATGGTGTGTTGTGCCAAGCTTGGATCAAATCCCTTTAAATCACCATACTCCCAAGTGAAGACACCAATAAAATATTGACATAACATAATGAAAGCATGCTTTTCCTCATTGGTACACACCTTCCCAAGTCCAAACAGCTTATCATTGTAGATATCTACCCTTTCATAATTTTCCTTCCTAGTTGACATGATTTCTTTGTCTCTCTTGAGTTGGCCATCTTCATTGAAAATTCTATCAAGAGTTACCAAACCTTTGGGAAGCTTGTTGGTCTTTAGTTGAACAATCTACCTGTCATACTACTATTGCAGCTTAGACTAATTTTTAGAAGTGAACTCAACTTCTTCCTACAAGAAAAGTGCTATTTGCCGGTCACTTTCAAACACCTACCAATTAGTGGCATTATCTAGTATGGAGGGCCTCACAATCAACTTTAAGTGATGTTGATTCTTGCTTTGTCTCATCCCCTTTGGGATATCAAATTGAGCACCAACTACTTCTAGTCTATTTGCATACTTTTTCTCCTATCTTAGAATGTAACTGGTGTTGAAAGCAGCAAATTTCTCCACAAGGTCCCACACTCTGTGGTTGTAATACTTGAGTAGGGATTTTTTGGTCAAGCTTTGACCTCTCACTTGGTTCACAATCAACTCATTATCTCCAAACACATACAATTATTTGATTCCTTTCTTCCTTGCCCATTTTAGGCCATGAACAAGGGACTCATACTCTACTACATTGAAAGTGTAGGAGACTTGAAACCTAAAAGTTGAGAAGTATTTATCCTTTGAAGGTGAAACCATCATTACCCCACCACCAACTCCCAACTTGCTTCTAGATCCATCAAAGAATAGCCACAACAAACCATAGTCCTCTTGATCTACCTTCATCAATTTTGACATGAAAGCATCTTTCTCATGCATGCAATAGAGTCCAAGACTAGATTCTTCAATTAAATTTTAAGGATTATGCTCAAAGTTATCATTTCCCAATTCATCTAGGAGTAGGCCAGCAACTCCTACAAGGGAAGATGATGGAGATTGGTCCAACTAGAGCTCTTATTCATCAATGATTGCATAGTTCACATTCACTACTTTGGGTGAGTATGGATCTAAGTGATCATTTTGGATAGGATCTGACTCAATCTTTAATTTATTTCCATATTTTTTCCTAAAAACCATGTAAGACAAATTGGCTGCCAAGTATCCACCTATCTTAGATGTGAAATCCCTTGACAAGTAAATAGTAAAGTAAGGAGGAACATCTGCCACTACCACATCATGGGGAATTAAGAAGGTTAGATAGGCATGGAGAGTTATATTCAAGCCTCTTGCAACTCCCAAGGTCTTAGCTGGTGATCCATCCAACTATAGAACTCCTTTAGTCATTTGCTCATACATGAGGCCTAGCTTATCAACTATGCATTTTGGCATAACTGAGGTGATTGCTCCACTATAGATGATGAAATTTTGGACCAAGAAATCACCAATAATTAGAGACAAATAGAAGGGAGGGACCTTCTCATCTTTCTTTACTTGACCTCTCATGGGAGGAGCCCCATTTACTATCAACACATTATCATTTCTTACTGGGATAGCTTGCTTCCCTAGTCCATATAATTCCTTTTGGATTCTATCCTTTTGTCCTAGTAGTGTTAAAGAAACCCATAATGAGATGTTCATGTTTAGATTTTTCATTTGGTCCACTATATTGATTGAAGGATTGCCCCCTTTAGATTTTTCCTTGGGAACATTTGTAACCTCTGGTGCAACCTGAGGAGCTAAAGCTGCAACTGGTGGCCTGTAATTGGAAAACTTTTGATTTTCTTATGGTGAAGGAGATGTTTTAGGTGCTTGAGTGGATACTTGAGTGGTTTCTTAAGCTTCATCAATGGCTCTGCTTTTGGACTTGGTGTTTGCTGTAATACCAAAATTTTGATTACTTATGCCCCCCATATAGTTGACTGTGTAGAACTCTCCTTCTAAGTGATTCATAAGAGTGGAATCAGATTGAGACTACCTATTGTTCATCCCAAGTTGTGTTGATATGTCAAAATTTAAGAATTGGGTTTCCCTGTCACCTTGTGTAGTAATGCTTTGATTTGGTAGCCCACTAGCATAAGTAACCTATTCTTGGCCATGCTCTAAGGGTGGATAATTGGGTTGCTTTTGCACTAAATTATTTTGAGTTGGGACAAAAGCCTTGGAAGATGAAGGGACATTTGGATTATAACTTTGATAAGGATTGACACATGTAATTTGACCTTACCCTTGATTATAATTCTAGAAGGGAGGCCTATTTTCTTACCCAAACTACTAGTAGCCTTGATTTGGCCTATAACTCTGAGATTGTTATCTTTTAAGGATAAATAACTCATTGGTAACACTTTGTAGCAGGCTCTTAACTTCATGGAGATCATTTATAAGGGTAGCAATTGGCTTCTCTTGATTAGGTAAAGGAGCTAGAGTGGGCACAATAGGTTAGACTGAGGGCTATAAATTAGGAAAGAGTGGCATATGAGGTCTAGGAGCTATCTTTCTTGATTGAACAAGGCAATTTTTAGTAGCTATGGCTATCTCATAAGCAACAGGTAGAGTGTTCCCACCCATGGACTATATCATGACAACACTGTCACTATTACGGGCATTTAAGTAGTAAAGGAAAACATAGCTATGGGTTAGCCTCACAAGAATTAGGATTCTGTCCCAAGTCTTTTAGAACCTAGTGTTAAAAGCTTGCATAAACTCATGTGGGGCTCTCTTTATGGTGTTTAATTTCTTGACTAGAGATAAATGGTTACTTTTTTTCCCAAACCTATTGGTCAAGAGGTTCCCTAACTCATTATAGGAGCCAACTGAGTTCATAGGCAAGGTCCCATACCAGTCCAAAACTTTCTCTTTAGAAGACAAAGCTAGAAATCTAATGGCTACATTTTCCTCAGTGATATTATGGATGTTTCAAAGGTTGGCTATGTTTCTGATATGCTTGACAATAGTGATTAGGCCCTCTCCACTAAAGGAAGGAACACTTTTGAGAGTTGTCCCTAAAATTGGGTCATATTGTTGAAGGTTTAAGGGACTCTGACCATTAAAGGACATAAAAGGGAAAGCTATGGCTATGAAAAGATTTAATTGGGGTCTCCTTAAGTAGGTATATTTTAGCACTGGTTTAGGAAAGTGGCTTACTACATAAGGGTGGGTATTCACAAACCTTAGCCTTTTCATTGATTTCAAAGGCAACTAAACAAATTCAAAAGGGATGCCCCTAGAAGAAGATCTCATAGTGACCTTTGGCATGGGATGTGAGTTTGAACATTAACCAGAGACCGAGTTCCTGAATGGAGTCACCAAGTGTTAAATATAGCTATTTATTTTTAATTTTTTCTCAATATTAGGACTAACACCAATCTTGAAACTTGTAGGACACTAAAATTGTCCCATCAAGCATGCCAAAAATTATTGATGTAGTGGATTTCACCCTCTAAAGGGAGGCTCTATTCTCTTCCTCCATGTAATATAACAGAGACACCCCTCTTGAAGTGGGTTGCAAATGTGAGGGGTGAATCCCTAGATTAGGGGTTAG
This sequence comes from Torreya grandis, assembly GCA_037957365.1. Lineage (NCBI taxonomy): Eukaryota > Viridiplantae > Streptophyta > Pinopsida > Cupressales > Taxaceae > Torreya > Torreya grandis. The sequence goes on along the minus strand of JARHVA010000016.1, from coordinate 12,282,219 downwards.
CTCCCCTTGATGCACATTAAAGCCTTGGATTTCCTAATGCTAACAATGGGGGGATGAAAAGGGATAGAAATACTAAAATTAGAACCTAAACTAACGTGGTGATGCACCAAAATGATTGGTCTCCTCAGATTTGACATACACTTTACACCAAACAGAAGCAAGCATACACTTCATTCAAACGAGAATCTTTCCTATAATAGTGTTTCAATAGGGGATCCTATAGAGATGTAGGGAGGGAACACTACCAAAGGTATTCTAAGACACACTATGGACAACCTATTCATATGCACATATACACTACACTGGACACTTCTTGTTGACCTGCAAGAGAACTCACAATACACTAGATATGTTGGCATAAACTTATGAAATCATGAAAAGGAAATGACTTGACATAATATAAAACTATAGACATATGCAAAAGTACAAGCTTAAATGGAGGTAAAAAATGATTCTTTTGATTCAAGGTAAATTCCTTCAGAGCTATGCCATACAATGATAAGAGATGCTTTCTCAAATGAGAAGTTACAAATATATAGATAACTTGGAAATAGATAGCTAGAAAATCAAGGCATGGAAACCCATGTTGATTTAAACAATTATGTTGAGACCATAAGCCCATGTTATTGTCATATTCTTCTAATTGTGTATGGGAGAACCATGTTGGTAGATGTCCAAGTCACTACCCTTATTGTCTTGGGCCTGAAAAATCATGGGATACTCCTTCTAACAACTGACAAAGACATCCCCAAGTTGTGTTGACTGGACCATGATCTCTTTAATGTTGGGTGCAACTGGCTATGCATTAATGGAAAAGCATAAAAACATGGGTTGCTCTCTTCTATAGTTCAAAAACCAATACTTTTATTGGTTTTTAGTAGAGACTATTTCACCTAAGTGCATTTAATCTTCTTACTAATGACACCTGTGCTATTTGCCTTAGTCTAGTTCATCCTTGGGTCTACGCTTTGACTTGTCACACTACTTGGAACATTTTGAGCTTTTAATTTATTGTGTTACATGTCTATGTTCTAGGTTACCCACCTTTTTTTCTTTTACTTTGATTTTTTCCTTTTGTCTTTAACCATTCAGGATTATATTCCTTCGAGCTTGGCTTTCCTTTTCTCCTGGGTTCCTTTTCTTGTTTGCTCATTCATTTGTTCTTCAGGCTTTCAAGATTTTGTTTTTGAATTCTTTTAGACAAAATATTTGAAGGAATTCCTTTGGACATTTTGTCGAAAGGAATTCACCATTTGTCTCTCTTTTATTTTGGCCCTTTTTTCTAGATCTTTCCTTCAGACAAAATGTCTAAAGGAATTCTTTCTTTTGGTGTTGGGCTTTCCCCAAGGGCAAGTGCCCTTCGATATTTTGTCTTCATCCCTTGATTTCTTAAAGTACCCTCCACAAGGTCCATTTGAAATTGAAAGTACCCTTTAAAAAAAAGGAAATGGTCCACTTTCTTGCCCAAGTGCCCTCTGTAAGGATATTTACCCTTCGGACTTTCTACGACCATTGAATTTCTTTGGAAAAAATGTCTAAAGGAATTCCTTAAAACATTTTGTCTAAATAAATTCTCTTTGGATTTCCTTCAAACAAAATGTCTGAAGGAAAACTCCTTTCACTCATCACTTTTCTCGAAAGGAAATTTCTCTTTGGGCTTCTTGTCTTTGCCACTTTGCTTCAACTGAACAACCTCTACAAGGGCATTTGGAGCCAAAAGTGCCCTTCAAAACTTTTATGTTGGTCCTCACACTAATGGAAAGCCCTCTACAAGGTCTGTTCTACCTTTAAACATACCCTTCAGAAGTTTTGTAAAGGTCTATTTCTTCTTTGAATTACCTCCTACAATGGCACATACCCTTTGAGGAAATTACGAATGACCCTACAAAATGCCCTGGTGCCTTCCACAAAAAACATGTACCTTAAGAAGTATCTAAGACCAATTTGGTCTCTTCCAAAGGACTTACTCAAAAAATCTTTGAAGTAAAGATGTCTCAAACCCCAATTACTTCTTCCTTACCCTCTCAAGTTTGTGAATGACTCTAACTCATGAAAATTGGCAAGTAAAGTACTTTTCAAAATATGATATACACTAGAACTAGCCATAGACCCTTTTAGGTTTGGAAAGTGCTCTTATTTATTACTTTTAAAGTTTACAAGTAAATGCTTGTTTTTAGAGCCTGATTTTCTCTATGAGTGCTAGAAAAGACCAATGCTTGATGAGACAACACCTACCATTGTATAAAAGGAACTTTTCCTTGATTTTTAAAGGGTTAAGACCTAGTTTTAGGGTAAAAGGCCATGAAGAACAAGGGATCAAGGGAAAAAGAGGGGGGGTTCCCATTTTGGCATGCAGGATTCACAAAATAGTCAACATATCCATATCTAATTTAGGGTTAAATAATTGGTTAACCCATTTCATGTAAATGCAAAAAAATGATTTCGAGGGTTTTTAGTTAGCTAGGGTTCTAGTTTTATGTTTAATTTTATAAATTTTCATTTCTAATCAATATAAAATAGTAATCAAAAAACCAAATTTCAAATTGAAGATAAAGGAGCATTGATCACTCATGTCAATAATAACAAGGGCTTAATAGATGCATTTTTGTATGTTACAAGAGATGAAATCAACAAACATGATAAGGCTATGGCTTCACCATATAGTGATGATGAATCCTTAGAAGGTAATACAACTAAATGCATACCTATAAATCTACCAACATCTAGAGGAGGCATGGGTTATGTTTTCCAACCTTTGTTTCCTAAAACTATGATTGCTACATCTACAATGGGGTTACCAAATTCTTCAACTCAAATGTCAGTTTATATGCCTATTCAAACCATGTTTCTTTCCCCTTTAGTAAATAATAAACTTAATAATATAAATCCAAATGGGTCTATAGTTTAAGCACTCCTTCAAGTTATAAATAACTTGGAGGACAAGGTTACAAACATTGAATAAAAGGCTTTAAAGTCTCCTCATGTTATTTATTCATAAGATGTGTTTCATAACCCCCTTGTACCTGATATATATTTTCACCATTTTTTAGTTGGTTTTATTTCACCTAAGTTCTCATTTTATGATGGGATGGGGGATCCTGAATAACATCTTTGATCCTTATTTATATCATGCTTTGATTATAACTCTAATGATTAAATTTTCACCAAATTATTTCCAAGTATCCTCGAGGATTATGCTTCGAGGTGGTTCTATATTTTACCTCTTCAATCCTTGAAAACATTCAAATATATTTTAGATCAATTTTTGGCATAAGTTTCCATTAATATTATTGAAAAGGTTTCTTATATCCAAATTGTAAAAATTAAACAAGGAACCAATGAACATATCAATGAATATATCTTGAGGTATAAGACAATCTTGGCTAAAAATGACCAATCTAATGGTAGATAAAGAACTTTAAGACTTTTTCATGCAAGTTTTGCTTGCTCCTTTACATGATTCCATTTTTTTCAAAATTTTCAAATATTTTGATGACTTATGCCATGTTGTGAGGGACTATGAGATTAAGTTTATTTATATAATCACTTAAAAGTGGTATTTGAGTGCTAAGAGTGATACTTGAGACTAAATATTCCTAAATTATCCCTAGACCTATCCTAGACCCTATTATCACTCTTTTTAGCCTTTATGTGGGCCACAAGCATCCCTAGTCAGCTCAAATGTAGTCAAAAACCCTCATTCCCTGATCTTGTCCCTTCATGCACAATGTTCTGCCAACTAGACATTATCACCGCATTAAGGACACTAAGAGAGCTATGTGGCACTAGTGTACCCAAAGTGGTGCCTATGTCATTTACCCTAACTTTCTATAATGAATATATTTTCAAAGGTAAAACCCTCTTAAGGTTGGCCTATATATCTTTTATTATCTGCACAAGTAACATAACACTATCAATACATGACATTTATCCCTCTATCCACTAGATGGAAATGATATGCAAAATACCTATTCAAACATGAAACAAGTTGATAAAAACAAAATTTATTAATCCCTATTATGCCCTACTTCTGCATACTACCATCTAAAGCTACCCTAATCTCAGATTTTCCATATTTCCAATCTCAAGCACACTCAAGGCTAGTATCATTATAGTATCACACGCACTTGCACTAACACTTAGGTGGGAAGAAAAACATCAGGCTTGATCCCACCTTGGGGTATTGGTATGTATAAAACCCTCTCAATAATGGGGTGTTGAGTATGTCTAACCTATCCTAATAATTAACACACTTTTTAACTCATGCCTTACTAACAATGAGGATTAGGTTTTGCATTATAAATCAATCACTACATGCACAATATAGAGTTTTAAACTTCATACATGCATGAGCCGAACTAATAAATATAGACACAAGTTCACCCAAAATTTTGGGATAGTCATGTATAAATGACATTAACACCATTATCAATATACTAGAGCCAAATGGTACCTTTATCCAAATGTGGTGCTACTATCCAAGATGGATTATAACATAGAGATCTAGTTGATGACACTCATACCTATTCATAACTCAGTTTCTATTACTCAGATCATCTGCATCATATGTTTTATAGATAATTATTTATTTTCACATATTTATTACCATTTTTATAAAGTTAAAGCTAGTCAAATCTATAACAAATAGTGGTTATTTTATGCATATTATTTCCCTGATTTAGACTAGTCATCCCTTTAATAAAAAATAAGATTTACATAAGCTAAACCTTAAAAGGTTAAAACATTTGATGAACGCAACTTACTTTAAGCATTTCTTAAATCTTAACCTTATATTCTCTTAGGTTTTGTATCCTTTTTATGTTTATGATAAGATTTTAGTTATAAAATTTTATATTTGTTTCAATATTTTTTTTTTACAATCTTTCTTACCCTAAAATTTTTTAAAGGTTCAAAATCTACAACTTTTTTTCCTAATTCCCAAATAATATTTATAGAATTTAATAACCAATTTGATGAGATTGATAAAAAATAATGGCAATATTTTATGTCTAAACATGTAAATATGCAAGATGACCTCATCACTATTATTCAGGAAAAACTCCAAAAATAAAACTATGGTCAATCTTTAAATCCTCCATCTAATAATATTTCTACACCTATAGTGGGGCAAACTCAACTAGCACAACCTAAAATTCTAATTCAATAACCTTTAGTGATAGCTACACCTTTTATGGCTAGTTCCTCCACTCTAGATGTGCAATCCCTTATGCATGGTGTTCATACTCTACAAGTTAAGGCATTACATATTGAGAAGGGAGCCAATAGGCAATCACATGCCTTGGATTATAATATTTTATTACATACACCTTTGGCACATCACATAGTGGTAGATCAATTTCCATCCATATTTGTGGAACCTAATCTTTCACTATATGATGGCAAGGGTCACCCATAGAACCATCTTTGAGATATTCACTCAACATGTTTGGACTATGTGTCTAACGATTGCTTTCTCATGAATTTTTTTCCATGTAATTTAATGTATTGTTCTCTAAAGGGGTTTTATGACTTTCTTAATAAATCTATTATAACCTTCAATCCTTTGGGAGACATGTTTTTAACACACTTTTCCATCAATATTAATGATAAGATCTCATATCCCCAAGTTGAATAATTGAAATAAAAGTGAAATGAACCTATCATAGAATAAATCTTATGATGCAAGACTACATTATATAAATGGACTAGCCCCATAGTAGACAAAGGGATTTAGGACATATTTAAATAGAGTCTTTTACCAGTATTACATAAAGCTATCTCATTTAATAAGTTTTTTACATTCCTAGATTTGTGCCACATAATAAATGAAAGATAGGTTAAGCTTATATCAATGGGTAAAATATATTATACTAATGGATCATAATTAACTACAAATAGTTAAAATAAGCCTCCATATAAGGTAAGAGTGATTCGAAGGCCATAAATAACATAGCTTTAGAGCCATCTACTCACTTGGTTGTATCATCTCCTTAGCGTTGCATCTTCACCAACCTTCCATAGTCACCAACACAAGTTTTACAATATCTCTTAGAATCCAATGTCATATCTATCTTTCCCATTAAAGAGGTAGATATGACACAACCTCTTCTAAATAAATATGATTCTAATGCATTCTTCGAGTATCATAGGGTACCAAGATATACAATAAATAGATGCATAAGCCTAAAACATAAGATACAAGATTAAATTAAGGTTAACATTATTGATTTGGGAACACCCACAAAGGCATGAAAAGTACAATAGAAGGAAGCTAAGTCATTAAATATATTATTATATCTATTCCCAAAGCACATAAAAAATGAGGCATGGGGCACATCCAGTATTCACTACACATATTAAGCACATCTACCACCAACTTCATATCATATTATTATTGAGGTGGCACACCTATTGCACAACATCATTATCATATACCATAATACAATCCCATATAGACCACTCATCACATTCTCAGAGTAGGAGATTGTTGATAATGATACATATTTACATTCACTCTTTGTACAAGAATACATAAATCATCATCCTGTCTAGATTATTATGTTTGAAAATGGGTCAAGTATTAGCATGTGTACTATGACACTTTTACAACATTTAGGGTAATTAGAGTAGGATATATTCCTCACAGACATAGTTATTAGTGGCTTTAGTGGTCATGTTCAAATCTCCATTGGGGAGATTGTGCTTTTTTAAAGGTTAGACCCACACATATAAATACTCAAATCTTAATAGTACCTAGTGTAGGCTTGCTTGATATGTTATTGGTTAGCCCATGGATATAACAAATATTAGCCATCCCGTCCACATCACATTGATGCTTGAAACACATACATGCAAATCAGATGTGTTAGAGGTACAATCACTGAGAGTGGAGGGTAAATCAATGAGCTTAAATATTTCAATTTCAATTACAATCCCTTTCAAACTATTTAAAAAATTAGCATATATCAACTTGATCAAGCAACATTACCAAGAAAACTCATTCATTTAATACATACATAAGATCAAACACATAACACATAGTTCCTATGGGAAACCCTCATGGGGATTAAAACCCACTCTCTAGATTGTAACACAAATGGACTACTATCTTATAAGAAATTACAAATAAGAGATTGATCAACTCCTATAAACCAACAAACCTTGATCATATCCTCTTAATCAAAGGTATTTAATGAAACACTTGCTCCATAAGGAGCACCTGACCCTAAGATGATCAACTCATTTAGACTACTTACTTTTAGTAAAAGACCTATTTTACAAGGATAAACTACCCCTAAGGAAGATGAACTCCTTTAGACCCTCCTTTGATAATAACACTTCCACCTTAGGACTGATGTCTTTAACACCTGATGATGGATCATTGGATATCACTCTTCTCACCTTTCATCAATAACTCTGTGACCCAACACACCCTATTGGCTAAATCACATTACATACTTGAACCAACATAAAAAAATCAATTAGAACACATTACATATCCCAAATAACCCCACTCTTCAACTCTACACACTCAATGCATCCTTCACAACAATAACTCTATCACAACATCAACAACATGAACAAATGGTCATACACATAGTCCACACACTGATCTACCTCTTTAATCAACCACCAAGTTCACACAATCTTCACCTTACCTTCATTGACATTCAAACAATAAGAGCACTATTCTACCAATAAAATTATGACCAACAAGTCATACAAATTATCCTCAAACTAATCTACTAATCAAATCATCCATAGGTACTCTACCCCTCCTTTTCTCCATAATTAACATGCACAAGCCTCTCTCAAATAACCTCTTGAGTATACTCACCCATTTTGACTCTCCTAGGATTATTAGGTCCAATGACCTATGTGATCATCCTCAACACCTTTCTTAGACTAGCATCTCTAATCCTCTTCACTCTCTACTATTCCTCATTGACCTATACCTTCTCTTTAAAAGGTTATCTCCTTTGCTTGGATCCACACTTACAGTCCCTCATTCAAGTCTTAAAAGTCTACAAACTAACATATTTGTTTAAGCTATATATAGATAAATTATGAATTAACAAGATCCAATATTTATTTATCATTCAAAAATCATGCCTTCACACTTAACACATATCACATGGGTCACACTTAAGCACAATCCTCTTTTAAATAGGCCTAAGTCACTTCTAGGTCTTATAAAGACCTATTCAGCTCTGTGACACATCTTAGAGCATAGTAAGAACACAAGACCACTTAAAATTACATAGGTTCACTCATTATGTTCCCTAAGACATCCTCAAAATATCATTGTCACCTTTTCTCACCTCTACGTATGCTCAGTCAACTTAAATAGAGACCTTATACACAGGAACACCAATACTAAAAATACAATCAATTTATTAAGCATTGTTTGTACTCAAGATAGATTGATCACATAAAAAATACTCACAATGCATCCTCATAGAGTCTATAATACTCCCTAATATCCAATTCACCATGAAACATTGAAACATCTAAATAACCTTGAATATCTTTCTCGCGTCACTTATAGAAAATATACAAAAACATAGTAAACTTTAGAGCTTAATAACTTTGTCCACACACACTTCTAGATCTTAAAATCCATATTTTGAGATGCGCCTTGGATTCCTCTACGTATTTGTTTTTTTACTACATGCAAAAATTCATCTTCTATCGAATGATAAGGCCTAAAAACAAGACACTAGTATTTTCCTTATCAAATTCAAATATTCAAATGGAAATGATCACAATTAAACCTCAAACACAATACTTGCATATTGTGTCCTCTTAGCTCATATCAAATGCACTTCATTGATCTTGTTTTATCTTTAACACAAAGATGGTAATTATTAAATGTTAAACCTCTATTACTTTGACGTCATTTTATGTAATCTTATAATGTTGAGTCCACCCACTTCGTCAATCTTTTTGGATCAACCAGGGCTTTAATGATAAATGTTCATCGTTCAATTAATCTATATGAATGTCTACTCATTGTTGGATCCTTACCCTATACATTTGTTGAGTCATTAAACATCATGCTCTTATATTTATCTCGATGCTTCCTAAATTCTTGGAGCAACATATACTTTTGATCTTGCTTGAGCTTTAGATTTTTTTTAAATGACTAAGTATGGGGACCCTTTCAATATGACTAAGTATCCATTTTTATCCTTAATAACTTCTTGTGTGCTTCGATGCAAGATCTCAAAATTAGACCAGATGATGTCCTTACATAAGAGAATCCAACTATATAACAAATAGATCCTAGAACCCTCACATATGCAAGATATAATACCATTAAAATTCCTTCTCAAAATCTTCTATCGTAGAGCTAATAATGTCAAAAACTACCTAGAAGGCCAAATTTGCTCCTACTTAACTTTTGTCATGCTTTAACACATGATTTAAAATTTAGTGTAAAATAACTATTCTCAAAACTAAATAAACCCATATGATCAGCTTCTATGGATACCTTTAAACATGCAAAATATAACACCATCAAACTTCTCACTCAGCTCTTCTTGCCACACTGCAAAATTGTCTAATTATGGAAAAACATAGTCAAATTACTTGGGAGCCCAACTTTGCATATGCATATCTTTTGATGTGCTACATTGTATGATCTAAAAATTAGCACAAATAAACTAAGCACAAAAATGAACAAACCCATATGATCATTTTTTCTTGACATATCCATGCCATTGAATGTTGACCTCATCAACATGTTTACTTAGCTCTTTCTGGCAACATTTCAAATTTGGTTGAGTATGGGAAAATAATGAATTCTAACTAAGAATCCAACTTTGCACCATCACATATTTATTCACACTTCAATGCATGACTTGAGATATGGAACATAAAAACTAGGGACTAATGTGATCACAACCATATGACCAACTCCCCTTGACTCATTCCCACAAGGTAATGGTGATGTCAACAAACTTCTTACTTAGATTTTCTACTACTAGACCAAATTGCTAAGAAAACCACAATGACAAACTGGATGAATACCACTTATGCACACAAGGATTCTAACCATCATTAACCTATGATATAACCCCATACACATGATAAATACTTCAAACTCATCCTTAAACACCTATGATTAGTCAAACTTAGATGATTAGTTAAGCCAACATCAAGCATACTAGGATAAACACATTGCATACTTTGTCATTATCACCTAGGATAAAAAACACTTCATCCACTCACTAGGACAGCTCCATGAAATAATTGACAATTATCCAAAATATCCCCCTTTGTCATGGATGTCAACAAACATCATATATAGCAATATACAACTCACCTTCTCTCTCTTCAAACACTCCCACAACAAAAACATTATCCCACTTTGATATAATGACAAAGTGGGAACCAACTGATCCTGAGGACCTAAGAATATCTTAAATAGGAAATGAACATCTTTTAAATATGATACAAAACCTTCCTTACCTTGAGCCTGCCTTGACAACATCCTGTTACTCCATGACAACACTCTCTTTAACAAGCATTGTAACTAATAAAGGAAGAGCACACAAAGACACTAGAAATTAATGTTAGTCACCAATAAAAATTTGATATGGACTCCCCTTAATATTTATAATCTATTACACCATTTGATCACCTTCAAATCTCCACACACCATGAAAAACCACCACATAGGCTTACTAGCCTTCTCTCTTAAGACACGTCCATGACCACCAATCAAAACTTCATGCCACTCACCAAATAGAAACATGCTCCCAATAAACTTAAAAAATCACCTTGAAACAAATGTACCTTTATATTTTGGATAAACTGATAAAAAAGGCTCTTCTTCAAACTAGGCATGTCTAGCCTCCTTATAGCCCTACCTAGAACTTCTAGGGCCCCCATCTTTCAGTAGACACATATTCAATACCTAAAAATACATATCTAGAACACTCTAATATTCCCCCTCAAGCACACCAATTTGAATCACTAGGATCATCCTTTGTGACATACTTCCTTCACAAACCTACTAACCCATTAGCCCTCCATATTGATAAAATATTGAATAATTTGAGAACCAAAAACCTTCAATTCCATGTGAAGATTTATTTAACCACCCATTTAGCCCATTCAAAAAATTAAGAAGCAATAAACCTTAATTAACAAGGCAAGCTATTATTATCCCAAAACCTTAGAATCTTAAAACAAACAGGGTCAACAAACCTCCTTCTACTCAGCACACACATATAAAACTTATTTCACACATAGAGACACCCATCACACACTTTTGGACCAATATTTGAGCCTTCACACCTTTGGTAACATAGGCCTCATATAACCCATTTTGACCTTGTATTATAGCTCATTTACAAACCTCTGGAGCAACCACATGAACTTTTTTCTCCCCCTTAACTAAAGACCTTCTCTAATGGAATTATCATCTTGAGCACACAAACTTTCCTATCCACACCTTCTTACTTAGATTCAAATTCTCAATCCCTTGATCCTAGGACCTGATCAATTACAAAGCTCCTCCTAACTCTGTGCTCATTAAGAACATAATATATTCAGAGAGTCTTCAAATACTTTATACCTGAACATCCAAACCATGATCAACAAGATAACATATTATCAAGATAGGACCACTGAGATTATTTACAAACTTATTTTCTCCAATATATATATATATATATATATATATATATATATATATATATATATATATATAATGCATAAATATACCTTTTTGCATACCTTCTCATCAAAATAATATCTGATAGCCACCTAAATTCCTCTAACTAATAAGTGTCTCTTTAAATCCTAGATAGAGACACCCCTTTTACATAGAGACACTAGAAGTCCCAAAACTCATGAGAGTCCCATATCTCCATATCTTTCTCTGACTTGTAGTCCTACTTGAGTTTAACTAAATCCTTGACTTCATTTTTTTCTTTAGACTTGTCAATAAATGTTGTCAATAGAAACTATTGACTCTCCTTCATTTCTAATTATTTTTCCACCTTAGATAACAATCCATAAAGATTCTTGAACTCAATAGGTTTAATATTCTTAGTCTTTAGTGCCTCAGGTCTCCATACCATAGTTTGACTCTTCTTATCTTTTGTAACCATGTTACCTACTTGTTCCTTGAGGTTATCTTGATTTGCACTATCACCTTCTAGAGAAACTTTGTTATCATCTCTATAACTAAAATAATTGGAAATGATAAACTTTGGTTTCCATACCTAATTTTGTCCTTTATCAAACCTTCTAGGAGATTTATATCCTTTGACATACCTTGAAGACCTCTTAACACCATTTGGATAGAATCTAGTAATATGTCCACTCTTATGACAACTCAAATAAATAACATCTTTCAACATACCTCTTGATTGATCTGAGTTATGATTTCTCCAAGACCAATTCCTTCTTCCTCTAATGCTCCATGAGGACACATTCTTGACTAGCTTCCTTTTACAGTCCTTAGCTATATGACCATACTTATTACATGTATAATAATGACCATGAAATAAACTATCATACCCTGAAGCATTTAGTTTTCTAACAAACCTTCTTGCCTTGATCTTGACCTAATCTAACTTCATTTGATCTTCTTTAAGCTTTTTTATCTTGACAACCAAATTTTCATGCTCATCCATCAATGAACCTAGCTTGGTTTCCAATTGAATGCTCTCATCCTCTTTAGTTGTTATACTTGAAATTGTAGCAATTAATTGACCTCTGAAAACTTGGATAGTCTCCTTATCACTCTTAGCTTCTTTAGTCATTTCATCCTTTATTTTACATGCTTACTCTATCATACTTCCCTCAAGATAACTGACTTATGCTTCAAGACATTTGATCACATACCTCATCTTATGATTCCTCTTTTTCTTCTCCTTTAGTTAACCAAGTGTACTCATGAACTCAAATTCTAGATCAACTTCTTTTTCTTTATTGTCATCTTCTCTAATGTTATGGTAGGCTTCTTATAAAACATGATGTCCTTTTAGTTTGAACACAAACTTATCTTGGCATCTACTAGCTAAATCTTGAGATCATTGATAATATTCTCATCCTCTTGGGTATATTTATTTTAAGTATATATCTATTCTTCAAGTATATTGTTCATAGCCTTTTACTTTTGATTTTCTTTCTCAATTTCTTATCCATATTTGTACCAACTTAGGATCACCTTCAAGATATTAGGATTCTTCCAAAGGACCCACTCTGATACCAATTATTAGAGGTATAGTCACTAAGAGGGGGGGAGTTAAAAAATGAGCCCAAGTATTTCAATTTTAATTGAAATCACTTTAAAAATATTTAAACAATCAACATATATCAACTTGATCAAGAAACATTAATAATAGAAATCATTCATTTAATGCATACACAAGATCAAACACATAATACATAGTTCCTATGGGAAACCCTCATGGGGAATAAAACCCACTATCAATCCTAAAACACAAATGGACTACTATCATATAAGAAATTACAAATAAGAGACTGATTAACTCCTTTAGACCAATAAACCTTGATCATGTCCTCCTGACCAAAGGTATTTAGTGAAATACCTATTCCACAAGGAGAACCTACCCCTAATTTGATCAACTCCTTTAGATAACCTATTTTTAGCAAAACACATGTTTTCCAAAGAGAAACTACCCCTAAGGAATACCAAATCTTTTAATCCCTCCTTTGATAATAACACTTCCACCTTAGGACTGATATCTTCTACACCTGATGATGGGTCTTTGGATATCACTCTTGTCACCTTTCAACAACAACTTTGTCACCTAGCACACCCTATTGGCTAAAGCACATTTCATACTTGAACTAAAATACAAAGATCAATTAGGACACATTATATATCCAAACTAACCCCACTCTTCAAATCTACACAATCAATGCAACTTTAACAGCAACAACTCTATCACATCTTCAACAACATGACCATATGGTCATACACACTATCCGCACACTGATTTTCCTCCTAGATCAACCATCGAGTTCATATAGTCTTCACCTTGCCTTCACTCACATTCAAACAAAAAGAGCACTATTCTGCCAATAAAATTATGACCAAAAAGTCATATAAATATTCCTCAAACTGATTTGCTTATCAACTCATCCATATGGAACTATACCCCTCCTTTGCTCTATAATTAACACACACAAGCCTCTCTAAAATAGCCTCTTGAGCATAATCACCCATTCTACCTCTTTTAGGCTTATTAGGTCTAATGACCTATGTGATCATCTTCAACACCTTTCTAAGACTAGCATGTCTTATCCTCTTCACTCTCTAATGGTGCTCACTGACCTATACCTTCTCTTTCAAAGGTTATCTCCTTCACTTGGCTACACACTCACACTCCCTCATTCAAGTTTTATAAGTTTATAAACCAACACATTTGGTTTCACTATATATAGAGAAATCATGAATTAACAATACCATAATGTTTCCTTATCGACCACAAAACATGCCTTCACCCTTAAGGCATCTCACATGGGTCATACTTAAGCACAATCCTTTTTCAAATAGGTTTAAGTCACTTTAAGGTCCTATAGAGACCCATCAGTGCTTTGATAGTTTTTCAAGCATAGTAAGAATATAAGACCACTTAAAATTACATAGGTCTAATACTTATTTCCCTTAGGACATCCTCAAAAGATCATAGTCACCTTTGATCACATCTGTATATGCTCAATCAATTCAAATAGAGACCTTATACACAGGAACACCAATACTAAACATACAATCAACTTCTTAATCATTGTTCATACTCAATATAGATTGATCACATCTTCAAAATAATCACAAAAAATCCTCATGGAGTTTACAACACTCTAAAATATCTAATTCACCATGAAACATTGAAATAAGATCTACATAAGCTCGAATATCCTTCTCAAGTCACTTACAGAAGATAACAAAAATAAATTAAAATTTGGAGATTAATAACTTTGTCTACACACACTTTCAGATCTTCAAATCCATATTACCAAATGTGCCTTGGATTCCTCTACATATTTTCTTTGTACTACATGAGCATATTCATCTTCTATCAAAAGATATGGCCTAAAAATCAAACATTGGTATTTCCCTTAGCAAATTCAAATATTCAAATGGCAACGATCACAGTTAAAACTCAAACATAATGCTCTTATCTTATTTCCTTTGAGCTTATATCAAATACACTCCATCGATATTTTTTGATCTTTAATACATAAGCACCAATACTCAGATGTTAAAATTTTATCACTTTGAACTCATCTCATGCAATCTTATAATGTTGATACCATGTGCTATGTTAATCTCTACGGATCAACTAGTTCTTTAATGATCAATGCTCACCATTTGATCAATCTATATGAATGTCCATGTGCCATTAGATCCTTACTCTATACCTTTACCCAATCATTAAACATCATGCACCTCTTTTCATCTCATTATTTCTTGATTTTTTGGAGCAATGTGTACCATTGATCTTGCTTGAGATTTAACACTTTAAAAGGTGACTAAGTAATGGGACCCTTTGAATATGCCTGAGTATCAATTTTTTATCCTTAATAACTTCTTCTATGATTTGATGCTAGATCTTAAAATTGGACTAGATGATCTCCTCACATAGGAGAATCCATCTATATAACAAATAACTCCTAGAACCCTCTTGTGTGAGATATATAACACCATTAAAATTCCTTCTCAAAATATTCTACCATAGAGCCAACAATGTTAAAAAATACCTAGAAGGATAAATTTTCTGCTCCATAACTTTTATTATGCTTCAGTGCATTAGTTCAAATTTAGCACAAAATAACTATGCTCAGAACTAAATAAACCCATATGATTAGTTTCTCTAGAAAACTTCACAAGTGAAAGATATAATACCATTTAAATTGTCACTCAACTTTTCTTACCACATTTCAAAATTTGTTAAGTATGGAAAAACATAGTTAAATTGCTTGAGAGCCAAACTTTGCATACGCATATATTTTGACACACTACATTGCATGGTCTAGAAATAAGCACAAATAAACTAGGAATGAAAATGAAAAAAACATATTATCATTTTATCTTTACACCTCTACACGTGTGAATTCTGACCTCATCAACATGCTTACTAAACTTTTTTTGGCCACATTACAAATTTGGCTAAGTATGGGAAAATAATGAATTTTGATTAAGAAGCCAACTTTGTACCTTCATATCTTTAACCGTGTTTTGATGCATGACTTTAGATCTACTTCATAATAACTAGGTACCAATTTTATCACAACCATATGACCAAATCCCCTTGACTCATTCCCATATGGAAATGGTGATGTCAACAAATTGATTACTTAGATTTTATGCTACTAGACTAAACTGCCAAGATGACAAAATGAAGAACTAGATGAATACCACTCATGCATACAAGCATTATAACTATCATGAACATATGATAGGACTTGTTGCACATGCTTAATACTTTAGAATCATACCTAAACACCTATGATCAATCAAACTCTAATGATTAACTAAGCTAACATCAATCATACTAGGATAAGCACATTGCACACTTTGTCATTGTCACTTAGGCTAAAAAAACACTTCATCCACTCAATAAGACACCTCATGACATCATTGATAACTCTCCAACAAGATTGTCAAAGTTGATGTTATTCTATATGAGTATCCTCTACCTATCCCACAAGTAACTACTTTATAGTCACCAATTATAATCTGAATATAGTTACCAGATATAACATAATTATTAGTTACATCTCAAATCACAATTCCTATTGATCCATCATAAATTTTAGTAGATTCGCTAGTAGAAGTAAGGTCTACTCCCACATTATCAACACATATGCATACTCTCCCATGGAGACCATTATTAGAGAGACCCCTGCATCAAAGATATGTCATAGATTTTAGAGGGTCTTTCTCCACTCAATTTTTTCAAAGATGAGTATTATTGGGTTCTCAGGGTTCAAGAAAAGGGAAATTAAAAACCCGTGATAAGAAAAAAAATCAACAAGGAAAATATTTATTTTGAATCCAAAAGGTAAAAAATAAAATATCTTTAGTGTCTAGAAATCATAAATTTGGTTAAAACTCAAACAAAATTTGAAAAAAATGAAGTAATCCTTGAAATAAAAGTATAGGTTCACCAATATGTTTTACCCTTTTTTTTATCAAATAATAAATTGACTTCATCTAATAGACTTGTGAAATTAGATAGATATCAGAATGCTAAATATATACAATAATTAATAATTCGTGTTTTGATAATTGACAAATATCATAAATTACTAGTTTTAGAAAACACTAAAAATAAATACACTTAGCTAAAACTAGGATTTATGTTGACTATTTTATATATTTGAAAGTTAAATCAGTAAAATCTATGACTTTGCATGCTCATGTTTAGCAATAGAATTTGAAATGATTTCTAGATAGGACCATTGTAGATGGATATGAGCATAGGTCACTTATGTCTATTGACCATAGACTTGTCCTAGTTAACTGTGATTAATTACTAATTAGATAAGATATAATAAGAAACATTCTAAGAGTGATAGGTCAAAAATATAATCTCACTATACTCCCAAAGTGGACCACTTTAGGTGGACAAGAGTACACACTGCTCAAGTTCATTGACCACACACTTCTCTCGATTGAATATGAAAAAATTGAAGTTGTTTCCCCTTATATACCTATGTTTTCTAAGTGAATTGGTATATCATGATTCAAAATTTTCCACACAATATTTGTTGTTTTCTAATTTTACCTTTAAAACCCTAAAGGCTCTTTAAAATCTTGAAATCTTGTAAAATAAAGGCAAGTGTAATGGGTTGAGTTAATATCAATCACCCCCTTCATTATTGACCATTTCCTACATATCCAATACTCTAAAGATGGAAATTAATCTCACATAATTCTCCCTCTTTGAATGATTGTGTGATTATTTTCCTTGAGTATGTGTATTTAACTATAAATATGGCTTTGGTAATTGACAATAATAGCTCTTGACTTACTTGTAGATTTCTTAAACTTGGCTTATGGGTACTCCTTGTGAGTGTTCTTGAATTTTGAAATAATAGGGCATATTTTTTCAATGTGCAATAGTGTGTAAGCTAGGAACCAAGTGATAGAAAGTGTCTCTAATGAATGGATTTTTATGTGTATTTATAGGAAAACCTTTTGATAAATATCTTTAGATGACCTTGTAAAATGTGTGGAAAGACCCAAAAGAAAGTTTATAAATTGATAAAGTATCCATTAATAAGCATGGGATGCAACTGATCTAAGTGAATAGATTTGCAACAACATCATTGTCCACCTAGTGTGAACTTTTCCTAAAATATCATGGATAACTACCTTGAGTTGGGGACATTTTGAGGGTGATATTACGTAGTTTGAGCATTTGTATTTTAAATTTATGTGTAGTAGTGACTAGTAAAATAAGGAATGAGCCCACATATAGATAAAAGGCTTAAAAGAATGACAAATAAGAGTCATGTATTTGGGTGCAAGTCATGTAGTTTAATATGTGTCAAAAATCAACATTGGTGCATACACGTGATAATATTTATGTGTCTAAAACTATTTTTTCACCTTACATATTTATTATAGATTATTTTTATGTATCTCAATGATATTATATCATGACATAAATTTATTCTTACATATCATGACATGGGTACATATACTAATTCCATCCCATTTGTGTCCCACCTAATACTATCTAATTCAAATTACAAAAAACCATTGAAAACTATGATTGACACCTGTGAAATATTTCAAACACCTACATAATTTGAAGTTGTGTATAGTTTGGTAGACTCATCTAAGAGGATTGACCTGATGTACTTTTAATTAGACCTATTTTCTTGCATTTGTATATGCCTTGTTTTATTTTTTATCGCTTTTAATCTTGAATAAATAGTATCCACATATTATCTTGGGCTACAATGTTTGGATTGACATATATAGTGGGGGCACGTTTCTTAGTTTCACTTCCTCCAAATTTATATGCTAATACACTTGGTACATATTATGTCATAAAATTTAATAAAGATTTTATGGATCCTTTTTATTCTTATAATTTTGAAATATTACCACTTGGATCCCCTTTATTCTATACATGTGTTAAATATATTTAAAAAATATAAGAAATATATATATATATTCCAAAAATACAAAATCATGGCATAAGCATGACATGTCTACTACTTTCACATTATTCATAAATTTTATTTATCACATTTTTGTGAATTACATATTATTTTTCATACACATGCATTTCACAGTAGATATGAGGGAGATAAATTACCTATAGGTTATATATGATACATAGATGCACATATATTAGACATTCATGTACCCATGTGCCATGCCAATGTTAGGGGTATATTATTCCATAGGTCACATTTTTACAAGTTATATATTTATATGACAATTGAATTTATCATGTTGATCTACATTTATTTTTTATACATGTCTTTCCCTTGATTATATCCTTTAAAATGCTACATTTTATGGATAAGGTACTTTTATATGGTGTGGCATTAACATTTATTGATGGTGTAGTCTAGTTTTACTTGTTTTATGCATCAGTATTTCTATTTCATTTCCTAATAACTAATCGTTGATTATAATTGTTTGGATCTTGCCTTGGTATATGACATTTTTTATTGAGTGTGTAATTGTATGCCTTTTTCTTTGGCCCTTTCATTCTCTTATTACTTTCTATGCAATAATTTTTAATTATATGACTCTTTTTTCCCTTTCTTTATTTTACAATTTTTTTTTTTTGATTTTTTCATTATATGAATTTTATTTATATATCTTTTACCTTGTGTGACATTTGAATATCTATTTTATGTAGATATTTCCTTGTTTTATGACATTTTGTTGTCCATTGTATGTGGTTTTTGCCTATGAGACATTGAGAGTTATTGTGTGTACTTTGTTGGGTGTGTCATGGTTATCACATTTGTGTGCTTATGAGTGAATACATCTAGGATTTTATACTAATTTCATGGTGTAATTATCCATATAACACACCTTTCTTCTTGTGTGTGGTGCCATGATCCATATCATGCACCATCATGTGTAGGCTATTATTCATTAGTTTTTTTTTATGATTTCTATTGAGTAACACACACACACACACACACACACACACACACACACACACACACACACACACACACACACACACACACACACACACACACACACACACACACACACATAGTTTGACATGACACTTTTATTCCTTATAAGTAAATAATTTGATTATATATACATTCTATGATGAAATATTATCCACATGTTAACATGTGATTCTAAATGATTAAATTCTTTTACGTAACATGATGACATCAACTCTTTTATTGTCATATGAGCAATACACATAATACATTCCACACCTCAAAAATGAGATATATTAGTGGGGCTTGTCATATATATTTAAGCCTACATCTATAGATATGTTAGACTTTGGGATAGATTATCAACTTGGTTCAATATATAGGATAAATATTTATAAGATGAGACAATTTTTTGGGGAATGGGTAATACATATGGAAACATTTTACAAAAATATGAGATATAAGTTTTAAAATTTTGGAAAATGTGGGATATAGATGTATAACATTCTATATCATATTGGCAATTGATGGATTATATTGGGGGCATGAACACTACCCATGCATCCACTTCTAAAATATTTAATGTTAGCACCGTTCAAATAAATTAGGTAAATGAAAATTGTTCATGCCCATAAACTATTATAGTTTTTCTATTTTTTGAGCATGGAATCAACATGACATTGATGGTACTAAGAATTAAACATTTTAAATTTATAATTCTATCTATAGTACCCGATTCACCCTACATGAGCCTAATAGGGAGCCCACCTCCCCTCGACATTTTGAGTTTTGAGATCAGTTAAATTTTTAATGTAGTTAAGTTTCTACATCAACCAATGTCATTGCATTGGTCCCTCTTCATGAAAGTTGTGGAATTTATTTCCCCAACCCATGGCCCTTATCTCAGTAAATTTTCTCCATTGGGCATGATCACCCTTAATCTCTTTAATACATCATTAGCAATCATATCTCCAAATTTAAAGAGAACAACATGGCTTACCCACTTAAAGGTGTATTTATTTTTAACTACTTCAAATATTCAATAGTTTCATTTATCTATTTCATTTTATAATTCATTTCAAATATGGACATTGATTTATATATATTCAATACACATTTTCATGGAGAAAACTACACACTTTGAGCCTTCTCCTAGAGACAAAGTGTGTCTACATACTAAGGTACATCTCTTTATTATTATACTTTTACATTATGGAGGAGATGTAGGGACATAGGAGGGCGAGGGAGGGGAATTTATAGACACTAAAATTTGGTATTATACTCTTGGAAATGTCAGTCTAGACCTACCTTCACCTTACATGAATTGTGCATACAAATGTGGCTCTTTAACACCCTTATGTCCTATCCATATGCTTTCTATGGGTAAGACCTTCCCCATTTTCTATCATTCACCTATGTGATTTCCTCAATATATGCCTAACATATTCATTATCATACTCATATTATTTATAGATCATTGTATCAGTATATCTTCCTTTTAGACAAGTCTATTAGACTTAGACACTTGAAAAACTTTAGAGGAATCCAACTCTGATAGACCTAACCCCATGCTAACAAAATACACATTATATTTATGGGTTGGCTTGTATGTTTCACATGTCTATAGCATGACAAATGATAAAAATATTCCCATATAAATATACAATATCCATAAGACTATATCCTAACCTAACATCATCTAGGACTATAAATGAAACACTTAGAAATATTATTATATCCCTTACACATTCAAAAGGATTGAACTAAACTTCCTAATTCATAAATCAGTCAAGTAAAATGTCCTACTCAAGTGTGATGTACCAAAGCCAAGAAATATTTTCCAATTTCAAGTGTCGACAGCTAGATTATAATTTGCACTCACAAAATTATCATCATTGCACACATACAAATAACAAGGATAACTATGTTCAATTTGACTTCCCTCGTCAAATTATTGGATATGTAGGCATTACTCAGATGGCCATGTACAAAATTACATGAATATTTGAATGGAAAATTTTATATAGTTCCTTTTTCTTTCTAACTTGTTTATTAATTGGATTTAAAAAAAATTAATTTTATATATTTAGATAATCATGCCCATACTTAATGGATACTTAATGGACTCTTTGTTAAAAGAGCTTCATTGACTTTTGCTCTACCACACATTTTTTTAATATTTAAATAAAACCTTTTGATCTTGCATGGGTATTCTTCTTAAAAGAATGTTTTTAATTAAATTGGGTTCATATTTCATGAGGATAAAATTTAGTTCAATTTTTTAATAAAAATAATTAAAATTAACATATATATCTAAGATAAATATATGTAAAATATATCGATAGATATCATTTATGAGGTACTTATTATATTGAATTATGACATTAATAAACATAGTACCTTAAGACTCTAAGATATGTATGTTATTATTATATATACTAGTATACATATTTTAGATAAATTTATGTAAAATACATCGATAGAGATACTTATTTTATATTGATATTAGGAGAAGAAATATCTTCAAAATGATATTTATCGATATATTTTACATAGATTTATCTAAGATATTTATACTTAAATTATTATATATATTAATAAATATATAATTATGTAATACTATAATATAATTAAATTATAATATATGTGTGTGTGTGTGTGTGTGTGTGTGTGTGTGTGTGTGTGTGTGTGTGTGTGTGTGTGTGTGTGTGTGTGTGTGTGATCACCCACCAGATATTTTATAATGGTAAATAATTAATTAATTTTTTTATTTTGAAGTAAATAAAATTAACATAATAAAATTATAATTCACCTTTCATATTATAAAATAATTATGTCTTGAAATAAATAAATAATTTTATTTTAAATTAAATAAAATTATTATAACAATAAATATAATTTATCCATCATATATTCTAGTATGGTAAATATATAATTAATTTTTTAATTTTGAATTAAATAAAATTATAATAAAATAAATAAAAGTAGATATAATTTTTTATAATGTCAACGTTAAATAATTAAATGTTAACATAATCATCTTATTATATAAAATTACTCACTCTTAATAATACTTACGATTGTAATTAATAATATTGTTAAATAATAATACAATTTATTTTTATCTTTTTAATTTTATAAAAATAAAAATATTTAAATATATTAAAAATATAAAATTAAAAAAGTATATATATATATATATATATATATATATATATATACACAATGTTGTAGGTTATAAAAATTATTTAAAATATCATAAACTTTTATATTTTTTTATAATTGTAAATTTGAGAATATATAATGTATAGTTTATTATTTAATTTTTTTTAAAAAATCATTTTAATTTATATTTATAGTTTTTATTGTGTTTTTTATTTAATATATTTTAAAAATTAAAATTACTTTGAAACTATCAAATTTAGATATACAATTATTTATTTATTTAAAATATGTCTACATTCACTTTTTATATAATTTAAATTTTTTATATATTTAATTAAATATATTTATTCAAAATTTAATTTCTAAAATTTTAATTCAAAAATTCAACTTCATTAATGATGTAATAATGGGAACTTTTAAAATTAATTGATGTTTGTTAGAAATTAATAAATTATTAACTAAATTCAATTTATATCTTAAAAGTATTATCTAATTTATATTATTTATAACAAACATATGAAAAAAGATGTTATGTTCAATTTTTCATAATATTAGTTCTTTTAAAAATAATTTATTAAATTTTTAAAAATAATTTATCTATTTTATAATTTAATTATTATTTTTATGTGAAAAAAAAAATGAAAAACACTCCCACAAACCAAAAAAAAATTAAAAAAACAAAAAACAAACATATTCATAATGAAATGTCTATTTAATAAGTAGACCTACCCAAGTGTTGAAAATAATTGATGGAGTTATTCCTTAAGTTTTGTTTTTGCAAATAATTATTATGGAAAGAACTTATAAATATTCCACTATAATAATGAATGGGAAATCCACACCAAAATAAAAGATTATTATTTTTCATATATTAAAAAGACTCTTGAATTAATGTTATTATATTTTATAATTTATTTAGGACATAAATATTTAAATAAAAAGTTAATAATTGTGAAAATTTATTTTAATTTATTTAGTGTCAAGTTTGCTTGATGTCAGTAGGTATATGATTTGGCCTTATGCCTAACTAAAACTTCAAGAGAAATATAAGAGAAGGAAAGCAATGAAATTGTGGAAAGTTTGGAAGTGGTGGAAGGAAATATGAAACAATTTTCAAGAGGAAATTCTTAATTTAGTAGGGATATAATTGGGTTTGTGGACATCACATTTATTCTAATGGTGTGTTGGTTTCATGTGTTTGAGGTGTTAGGGTATACATGTATATTAAGATTGTAATAATCATAAAAATAAACAAATACACATTTCTTTAATGTATATTTATTTGTATTTAATAAATTTAATTTCAACAAAACACTGGCAAAAGTAAAATAATCAAGTTTAATGTATATTCATTGTTAATTATATATGTGGTTGTGTTCATTGAGTCAATAAAAAAAAATTTAGTTGATTGACTCACAATCAAAAACTTATATCTTGATTTCAATATCATATTTAAAAGATTAAAAAATTATAATTTTTTTTTTTTTAAGGAATGAATAGAATAGTTAGTCAATTTAAATTTCTATGGTAATTTTATCAAAAAGTAGTTAATGAAATTATACATATTATCTATTATTTGCTATAATATTAAAGAATTTTAAAGGTCTATTCTTAAACGTATCCCTAATTTAAGGTTTTATAATTGATTGTCTTTGGTAACTATGTAGGTAAAACATTGTTTTGAACTTATATTATAAAATGTTAAACATCTCTATGAATGTTAATCACATCATGAAAAACTTTTAAGCATTGATGTAAAAAATTGATAGAATTACTCACAATTGGTTAATATATGATCTAATAAATAAAATATCATAAATATCAAATATCCAACAACATAGTAAACTAAATTATTGTACTAATAAACTTTTTGAAGTATAATTAAAACTAAATGATGTAGTGAGTCAACACACAACAATTTGAAAACACTAAACATAAACATTGAAAACCCAAAATAAAAGTCACAAAAGTTCATATCAAAACCATACATAATATGATCTTTATACCCTAAAATCAAACAATGTACAATCTTAAATAATATGTTTGAACCTAAAAAAAGGTATATATAAAAAAATAAAGAAGAGAAAATAAGAAAAATATAATATAATAAAAAAAATACACTTAAAAAAAATACAACCCTTCAACCAATATATTGATAATTCTCCTTTTTCCTCTTTCATTTCTTTTATTTTTTAAATGATTATATCTTCCATGTCCATCCCCACAAGAGTACAACTCAAGAGGTGTTCCCCCAAATAACTTCTACAGATGTTGTAAGAGGTCATTTAACTGATTTATGGGCTTGTTGTAAGAGGTCATTTAACTAGTTTATAGTTATCAATAATTAAGTGGCATTCCCCAAAATGGCCTCTCAGGTTGTTGTAAGAAGTAAATTAATTAGTTTATAGCTATCAACACCTAAATTATGATGTATCTAATCTACAAGAATATTCATAATCTAAAGGAGTTGCTCGTCTCGTTTGCGCTTGTCATGGTGGGTTAGTTTACTTTTTTCCCCGATAAGGTTGTAGGAGGTTCATTCAAGACATAGAAAATACTTATTCGTGATTACAACTAGAAGTTTTTTCTTTTCATCAAATCTGTAGTTTTTATTGTGCCAAATATGAGGTTTCACCTCCAAAACTGCACTAATCTAGAAGAAAAAAGTGTAGAATTTTTAAATAAAATTAAATCATAGCCAAATATATGCAATATTCATAATACAGAAGAGATAAGAGTTGAAAAAATATAAAATACTTCTTCAAAAAATTAGAATAATTCTCCTTCTTCTTGAAAATAAAGATCAATTATAATGTATTAATAGAATTACATGTGAACATGCTTTTCTAATTATTGAATAAAATATTTTAAATTTATCTAAATAATAATTTTCATGTAATAGCAACTAAAACTAACTCTAGCCTTTCTAAGGCTTTATTTTTTTCTAAAAAATATATTAACTAAAAATTAACTAACTGTCCAAATTCAGCTCCACAAAAAACTATTCATGCAAACTAAATTTACACTAATAGTCTAAAAATAGAACTGACTGAATTGCACTTCAGCATCACTTTTCAACATACTCCCCCTTGATGCTGAGTGGGCTCCCAATTTGATCTTTGAGTGTCAAAAACTAACCTGTTGCAACTACTTTCGTGAAGATATCTTCCAATTGTTCTTTAGTGTTGATGTATTTCAATTCTACTACCTTCATCTACACTAAATCTCAAATAAAATCATGCTTTAAATCAAAATGTTTTGTCCTACTGTGATGGATTGGATTCTTGGCCAATTTAATAGCACTAATATTATCACAAAAAATAACTGTGGGCTAAACTTGAATCTCTCCATTTTCTTCAAGAAGTTTTCTAAGCCATAATGCTTGTGTCCCTACTAAAGTGACTGCAACATCCTCTACTTCTGTAGAAGAAAGGGCAACTATACTTTGCTTCCTTGAGCTCCAAGTAATCAAATCAGAATCAAAAGAAAAACAATTCCCAGATGTTTGCTTTCAGTCATCCAAACTACCTCCCCAATTAGAATCACTAAAACCAACAAGATTGAACCTTTTAGAAGTGTAGTAATGAATACCAAAATCTAGAGTGCCTTTCACATACCTCAAAATTCTCTTGGCTACCTTCATATGTATTTTTGATGGCTCTATCATGTACCTTGAAATAAGTGAAACTGAATAAGCAATATTAGGTCTTGTATGAGTTAGAAATATTAAACTTCTGGCAATAATTCTATAAGCTGTCTCATCAACTCTTTCAACACCATCATCTCTCACAACACAACTCTATGAGCAACTGGAGTGGAGACTGGTTTACAATCAACCATATCAAGTTTCTTCAACATATCTTTAGCATACTTTGTTTGACAAATGAAAATTTTATTCTCCCTTTGATAAACCTCCATTCCTAAAAAATATTTCATTAGGCCTAAATCTTTCATCTCAAATTCATTCATTATGAAAACTTTGAATTCATCCTTCATCATAGAATTGCTACCCATATACAACAAGTCATCAACATACAAACTTACAATCAGAATATCATTACCTTGTTGTTTGTAGTAAAGGGTAGGTTCACTCTTACTTCTTTGAAAGCTATTCTCTTGAAAATATCCATCAATCCTAGCATACCATGCTCTTGGTGCTTTTTTGAGGCCATACAAAGCCTTCTTTAACTTGTATACATGATTTTCGTTTCATTGCACTTCAAAACCTTGTGGCTATTCCACATATACTTCTTCTTCTAAGTACCCATTCAAGAAGGTAATTTTCACATCCATATGATGGATGCTCCAATTATTTTGAGTTGCTAATGAAATCATCGTTCTAATGGTCTATTTTCTTGCTACTGATGCAAATGTCTCTTCATAATCAATGCCATACTCTTGTGTGAAGCCTTTAGCAACTAATCTCGCCTTATGCCTTTCAACACTTCCATCACTGTTACACTTAGTCTTGTAGACCCATTTGGTGCCAATATTCTTCTTGTCATTTGAAAGCTTTGTAAGCTCCCAAGTGTCATTCCTATGAATAGAATCCATCTCTTCTTGCATTGCTTGCATCCAAACCTCATTAGTATATGCATCTTCAAAACATGATGTTTCAAAATCAGCCTTGGTAAGTAAAGAAAAATTTAGTGTCTCACCTCTTGGATTTTATTCATGTGCTTGATTTGAACTCCTTTGATAAATGTCACTCAATCTTCTTACCTTCCTTGTAGAACTAGGACTTGAATCTGGACTTACACTTGGAATTGAACAACTAGATGAGGGGTTACTTGGTGGATTTGTAGCACTTGGAATAGAAATATTAGTGGGCTGCCCATGATCAATATCATCCATAATAACTTCATTTAAAATAGATTTTGACTTCTCCATATGGAAAATGTCACTCAATCTTCTTACCTTCCTTGCAGAACTAGGACTTGAATCTAGACTTACACTTGGAATTGAACAACTAGATGAGGGGTTACTTGGTGGATTTGTAGCACTTGGAATAGAAATATTAGTGGGTTGTCCATGATCAATATCATCTATAATAACTTCATTTAAAATAGTTTTTGACTTCTCCATATGGCCTTTTTTATGACCATAAACTCCCCCTTCATCAAAAATCACATCTCTTGACACAATAAGCTTATTAGTGAGAGGATTATATAACCTATAAGCCTTACTTTTCTCACTATATCCAACAAAAATACATGACTCAATTTTGGGATCTAACTTTTGTCTCTTTTGATCAGGAACATGAACATAGGCTAAGCAACCAAAAACTTTGAAATAATTAACATTTGGTTTTTTCTCATACCAAGCTTCATATGGAGTCATCATGTCAAGTGCACTAGTGGGACTCTGATTGAGAATATATACTATTGTAGCAACTGCATATCTCCAAAAAAAATTACTTAATCCCTTTTTTTGTAGCATGCTTCGTGCCATCTCCACCACTATATGATTCTTCCTTTCAGCTACACCATTTTGTTGAGGTGTGTATGTAGTGGTGAGTTATCTTCTAATGCCATGCATATCACAATAATCTTGCAAGGCTTTTGAACAAAATTCTCCTCCATAATCAGTCCTTAAGCATTTGATTTTGCACCCTTTGTCATTTTATACAAGGGCTCTAAACCTCTTGAATGTCTCAAGAGCTTCACCATTGGTCTTCAAAAAATAAACCCAACACTGTCGTGAGTAATCATCAATAAAAGTAATGAAATATGATGACTTAACGAAACTCTTTATCTGCATAGGACCACAAATGTCTGAATAAACTAACTGGAGTGGATAATGGGCCCTCCATGCATTGCCTTTTGGAAATTTCTCTCTTGCATGTTTTCCTTAAGCACATCCTTCACAAACTTCCTTGTGCTCTTCAACCCTAGGTAAACTAGAAACTAATGCTTTTGATGTTATAATCTTCAAACTATGAAAATTAAGATATCCATACCTGAGATGCCACAACCAACTTGTATCTTCATATGCCATATTGACAAGGTTCTTGTTATGTTCACCAAAATTCAATGGAAACATCCTATTCTTTGTCATATGCACAATTGTTACCACCCTATTTCCTTGATTCTTATCATAAATTATACATTGTTGATTTTCAAATACAAATTTATAATTCTTCTCACATTATTGTCCAATACTCAACAAATTATGCTTTAAATTTGGAGTGTAATAAATGTCTTTAACACTCTTCATACCTTCTTCTGTATGGACTTCCATAGCTTCTTTTGCAACAACCTCCAATAATTTGTCATCACGAAGTTTGATCTTGGATTTAAAACTTTTATCCATTATAGAAAAAAGTTTTTCATTCCCTGACATGTGGTTAGAACATCTCGAATCTAAATACCAAACATCTTTAGAAATATTTTCAACTTTGTCATAATATAAAAATAAATTATTTGGAGGATTCTCATCACCTTCTTGAGCATAACGAATGCTTTTACCATTATTATCTTCTTTTAATCTACACTCATAATTAAAGTGGCCATAACTGTTACAATGATAACACTGGATATTTATTTTATCAAATCGGCCTCTACCTCTTCCTCTGAAACCACTCTTCCTCAAAAACTACCTCTACCTCTATTTCCTCTTGAGTAATTCTGATTTTGACCTCTACCTTGGCTTTGATTACTTTTGATACTACTATTGGCATCTTCATTCTTTGTGATTTGTAATTTGGAGGAAAAAGCTTTCTCATCACTTTCTCCAAATGAATCTCTCAATCTTTCTTCATGAGACATCAAAGATCCAACTAGATGATCAAATTGAAGGGTAGACAAATTCTTATTTTTTTCTATGATTATGGCAACATGGTTCCACCTTGGTATGAGAGTCCTCAACACCTTTTTGATCACAACCTCATTGTTCACAATTTCACCAAGTGTAGCCATCTTATTGACCACATCTTTTACTCTGGCACAATAGGTACTCATACTTTCAGCTTCTTACATCTTTAAATTCTTGAATTCTCTCTTCAATGTCTGTAACTTGACAACTTTGACTTGATCACCACGTTGGTAAGCTTATTTTAGAGTCTTCCAAGTATCCTCTGTTGTCTTTGCTCCTGTAATTCATGGAAATAGGCTCTTATCTAGAGCTATTTGAATATGAAATAAGGCTTGAGCATTCTTCTTCTTAGCCTCCTTCTTAGTTTTTTTATCATTTGCTGTGAGGGCATTCCAATCAGCTGGCTCTACATAACCTAATTCAATAATCTCCCACAAATCTTTTCCTATCCAAAAAGTCATCATTTTGATACACCAATAATCATACTCATTTCCATCAAATTCTAGAATGGGCAAGGAGTTAGAATTTGACATGATAAATTTTTTGGCAAAATTCTAACTACTAAAGCTTTAACCCAAAAGAAAAATACTTGTTCTGATATCAAATGTAGAATTTTTAAATAATAGCCAAATATATGCAATATTCATAATATAGAAGAGATAAGAGTTGCAAAAATAAAAAATATTTTTTCTTCAAAAAATTGGAATCATTCTCCTTCTTCTTCTTAAAAATAAAGATCAATTACAATGTATTAATAGAATTGCATATGAACATGTTTTTCTAATTATTGAATAAAATATTTTAAATTTATCTAAATAATAATTTGCATGTAATAACAACTAAAACTAACTCTAGCCTTTCTAAGGCTTTATTTTTTTCTAAAAAATATATTAACTAAAAATTAACTAACTGTCTAAATTTAGCTCCACAAAAAACTGTTCATGCAAACTAAATTTACACTAATAGTCTAAAAATACAACTGAGTAAACTACACTTCAGCATCACTTTTCAACAAAAAAGAGTATTTCCTTTAAATCTGTTGTTGAAACTCGAATATGACTTCCTACTCAACTTGGGGATGCCGAATCGGATCTATAGTAATACCCATATTGTTACTTTCACACACTGACCCTTTCAATTGCATATGCCTGCTATAACAATAGGCGTCCCCTAGATAATTAGCACTTTTAATCCCTAACTTCTTCTTTACACCCAAGTAACTGCTCTTACCACCGTTCCTAGAGTTCACAACCTTCATGCAGCTTGTAGCCTGCTGATCAACCATAGGGCCACAACCTTCAGACTATGATGTAGCGATCTTAAATAAGCCTTGGACGCCATGGATGAAGAGGAAAGGAAAGGAAATCAGATGATAAATTGTGAAAAAATGGGTCAGGTTGATGCCAACTATCTCCCTTAGTCTTTGCGTATTTCATGGCTGTAAATCTACATCTGCGTTCACCAGAACAACAAATATTGTTATTTGATTTCTTTCTATGAAAGCTCAGACACGAGAACAAAATATTACATCCACCTGCAGTCAAATATATACCAAGTAAAATAACAACCTACGACAAACAAATTTCAGCCGGTTGAACTTAAAATAAATATAGGCATCCGTATAGCCCCAGATTTTAGTGTTCAGCAATTAATTTGCAGGAATTCATGGATTCCGGCTACAAGTCTTGTCTTCACTGCAGACTTTAATTGATAATCCATTCGTAGACGCGCCATCAATATAAATATAAGAGGCGATTATCAGTTAGAGGTTTGCTTAGAGGCAATTCCTGTCGCCGAAATCCAAGAATTTCAAAAAAACAATTGAACGAGAGGACTTCATGGCGCTTCTGATTTACACAGTATAGATTATGATGCATCCATTAACAAACTGTTCTTATATTGTGATTGCCCAGTGCTCGGTCAAAAACAGGTTATCAGTCATTGTCAATGGTAGACGGCGTTAAGAACGGACATTTGTAATTGTCTCGCTGCACAAGTCATCACATTAAACTAAAGTTATGTCTTACTACAATAAAAATGGATAAGATTATAGACAGTTTTTTTTTTTTTTTTTTTTTTTTTTTAACTAATAAAAATCGATGCATCTTAATTATGTTTTCAATATATCCAACGCATATTATTTATCATAGAAATTAGTTTCTTTAAAAGAAAATTTAAATTCTTGACATTGAATATAAATGTTCTTTAAAACCATGTTTTCATGCATTATATATAAAATAAAAAATTTATTATATATAATATTTATTTTAGTAATAAATATTAATTTAATTTTATAATATAAATTTTGAAATTTTTATTGTTATCAAAAAAATATGTATGGTTATAAACAATATTTCAATAAATTAGAGATGTAATATTATGTTGATATAGGAAAAATGATTAAATATTCAAAATTAAAGATTAATAATATTACTTTATATATATATATATATATATGCATGTCTTATCAATATTTTTCATTATCTTGTGATCAATTATTTTTTGTTTTAATTTATCATTTGTTTATATAACAATTCAATAACATTTATATAAATAAAAATTGACTTTGTCTCCCTATAATATAAATGTTAGATCATTTCTTAAGATAATTTATATCTTCTCATATAAAAGATAAATTACAAGAAAAGTGCATCTTTTCATATAAATATGCTATTATATATAACACAAATCCTACAAACTTCAAGAAAATTTATATCATTTTTTTATATTTTTATAAAATACATAACAATAAATTAAAATAGATTGTAGCGCTCTGTATTGCACATTTAAAAATAAAATATCAAAATTATCAAATAGTTGAATTACTTTTAAAAATTACACTAGTAAAAATCAACCTCATTAGGACAGTTGAGCATAAAGCAATCTTTCATCCCCTTTTTTTAATGAGATTATATTTTGATTTGATTCAAACCATTACTTTTTTCTTGATGAGGTTATATTTTAATTTGATTCAGATAAGTGAAACTTCATTGATTGTTCATATCTCATTTTATTCAAATCATATCTCCAAATACATCATAGCTTATAATAATTAATAATGCATATTTTATTGTGTGTCTTGATATATTCATTTAATGACTTTAATATATATTTTTTATAATAATATATATTGAATTAAGTATTGTGCATAACTATATATGTAACATAATAGTATGTCTTAATATATATGTAAAATAGTAGTATGTTTTTTGAACATGAATGCATAATGCAATTGTATGGTTATTAACAATATTTTAATAGCTTATGATTTTAATATTTTATGCATATAAAATTAAATATTTTATTATTCAATATCGATAACCAATAATGTTTCATAATTTTTATTTTAAACATATGTTTTCGAACATGAATACATATAATATTAAAAATAAACTAAAAATATGTAGCATTTATGCAATTTCAATTCTAATATAGTTCACTGAAATCTATATGCATATACACACAGGATAAAGTCGTGCAGACTAGTATAATTTCTCCCATAAAATTATAAAAAATTGCAATCTCCACATATGAATATAATTTTAGAGATCGCTAGATAAAGAAATCAAATTTAATATAAATGTACACATTTTAAATATTAAACATTTTTTTCAATAAAACAATACTTTTTAAAAATAGTTTATGAAATATATGTTATAATTAATCTGATTCTTTCAAATTATAGGTATAATGACTTATAATATATATTGTAAATCTTATTATATAAAATAATAACTACAAAATCTTTTATAAAAATATGAATACACAATTATTTGTAGTTAATCAATACATCTAATTTTTATTTATTTTCTTACTTAATTTTATAACTTTTCGTAGAAATTTTGTGATAATATTTTTTTAAATTCTATGATTCTTTTACCTTTCCAAATTCAATTTTACATAATATATATTACAAAATAGAAAATATAAAATTATAAATAAAAATATTTCTATATAAAATTTATACACATCTATTTATATTCAATCAAAATAATATCTATTTTTTCTTTGTTTTCTCCCCTCCGTGCACATAACAAACACTATATTTATTCAAACATAACCAACATCTCCTGTATATCCTCCTCCCCCTCTAAATATTCTTCATAGTATTTATAAAATATAAAATATAAAATACATTACTTTTATCCATTTCACCATATCTAAATGATTTAAGAATATGCCAACTTATCTATTCTCACACCCCTCCCTTACCAATGAGTTAGAACCAGCCAAAATGATTGGTAAGTTACAAAATGAAGAAACCACATACTTGTTTGCCAAATGGAACACCATCCCTCTTCTTTACTTGTAAAGACTGCCGATCTTATCCTTTAATTCGTCACCAATACTTGCTGCATTAACCTTTACTAAGAAAAGCAATTTCCGCCAAAACAAACTTATAATTTCTTTTAATTGGAACCGGAAACTCACTCTGATCGAAATCTTTCTGGCAAGGAAAATCGATGAAGTCGATGTATGAAAACAATTATTTTTGAAAAAAACTGCTGGTTAGGCATTGCTTTTATTTATTTCTAAATTTAGTTTGAATTGATTAAACACTTTCGATTGTGTATGTTCATCTCGAATCTATAAGACGGGAACCATAAAAATATTAGATTGCGTGTAAAAGAAATTAAAATTCCGTGTCTGAGATTACATAATATTAAGTCAATTCAACGTGTTAATTGAAAATAAATTGAGGTTAAGCAAGGTTTTTATTTTATTCATCTCCTCGAATCAGCATTCATAAACAATGAGAGCTGTTGCATTTTAATCATTTCAAATATATCCAAAACGGCCGCGGGTTGTGTTGGGGGATTTTCTGTTTGGCGCATGTTTAAGAAATATCTAAAAGTCATCAAATAAGTGTTATACGTGTTAGTTTTATAATCAGATTTGAAATAATTAGAAAATGCAACACAATGAACAATGAACACAACAATATATTTTGGGAAAACCCTCTAATTTGAAGGGAAAAACCCAGCAACAATATATCTCTTATATATTGAATAATAAGAATAATAATATACTTTTCAAATGAATTATCTTTCTTATCCTCCTTGAACAATGAGAAATCACTCTATATATATACAAGCGAGAGGAAAAAGACGCATCTCTTCAATTTCCCTGTCGGCCTCCACCAAACAAATTATGTCTTAAATAATACAATAAGTTGGGCTGGAAGTGAGAGCTTGACGCTGCTCCTTCAACATCAACAACACATACTCTTCAAATGCGAAGCAAGATTACACCCTTTGCTCGAGAGAGTTTGTAACTCCTTTGGTTTTGGTGTGTTACAAGTTAATTGATGTAGTCTGTCATAAAAGGTTATTATTTATGAAAAAAAAAAATTAATGAAATTTTATTTATTTATTTAGTAAAATATATTTAAATATTTAAATTATTTTTATTTTTTTAGTATTATTTTTGTTTCGATGAGATGAGTTTAAGAGTGATTAAAAGTATTGATAATAATTATAAATCAGATTATAACTTCTCCAATTCTTAATCCTAATTTAATCTTGTTTCGATGATGAGTTTAAGAAATGGCTCAAAATATTAATAATAATTATAAATCATATCACAACTTCTACAATTCTTAATACCAATTTTATATTTTTATTAAATAAAATAAATGATATTTAATAAAGAATTGATTAAAGAATATTCGTCATTTATATTATATTATAATATTAGCATATATTAATATTTTAACATAAGTCTGATGTTTTTGAAGGTCTATGTTTTAAGTTATTTATATTATATATTAAGATTAACATAATTTCAAAAATTATTTATATTTTCATTAATATTCAAATTACAAGATATTATAAATAATTAAAATTTTATTAATGTGAAGAAAATTATAATATTAATTTAATTTCATAAATTTTATCATTAAAAGGAATTATTTTTTAGACCAATAAAACTCAATAATAAAAAGAGTTAAATAATTTAATAGTTTCTTAAAATGTTTCAATAAGTATCATTCACATGGAATCACTAAATTACATATAATGTTAGTATCTAAGTTAACATTTTAGAAATAAATATATAGTAGACTACAATGATGAGTAAGCATAAATCTAAATTAGTGAGCTTCTTCAGCTAAGCAGTCACGAATAAGTGACATCCATACAGTCAAAATCACTTAGGTTACAATCTTAACCTTAAGCGTTTGACTCTCTATGCTAAGTACCTAGAAACATTTATACTCAAATAAAGAAATATAAACAACTACCATTCTCACCAATCAAATTACAACCCTTTTGATATATATATATTTTGTTAAAATTATAATTTT
Organism: Torreya grandis; assembly: GCA_037957365.1. Taxonomy (NCBI): domain Eukaryota; kingdom Viridiplantae; phylum Streptophyta; class Pinopsida; order Cupressales; family Taxaceae; genus Torreya; species Torreya grandis. The sequence continues at coordinate 12,245,792 of JARHVA010000016.1, read as the reverse complement.
ATTAATTTTTTAGAATAATACTATTGTAAAATTCAATAAAAAATAAAAGTTGCAAAATTTACATATTAAACATAATCTAACTAGAACAAAATGCCAATCTTAATTTATGATATGTTCTATTATTATAATTTAAAGTCACAAAGCGAGAGCATAATTTTCTTGTAATTTCTGATATGTTTTATTACTATAATTTAAAGTCACAGAGTGAAAATACAAATTTTCTGTAAGTTAAAAAAAAAAAAGGAGATTTTAACATGATTATTTTATGAAGAGTTTTTTTTTTTTTTTTTGGTTATTAATATATTTAGAGAAAAATTATATTAAATAAATAATAAAATTAATACTTTTTATTTTTAAAATTGTAATTTAAAATTGACAAAAGTCCTCCTATTAAATAGTATAACCATATATTCATGTTTAAATAACTCACATTGTAAATGGAGATTTCAAAAGTAGATAACTGTAATACGAGTGGTCTCAGACCAGTCTGTGGTTTACAGTTGCATCATCAAAGGGTACCAGGACACCTTATACGTTTATGGGACTGTCGACTTCATCTTCGGCAACGCAGTAGTCGTCATCCAGAACATCAATATTATCGCCAGACGACCCATGAGCAACCAACAGAACATAATTACTGCCCATAGAAAACACCGGAATTTCCATCCACAATTTCAGAGTCAGTGCTTCCTCTGATATTGTACCTGTGAAGGGATCGATCAAGACATACCTGGGAAGGCCATGGAAGCAATACTCTCACACTATATTCATGCAATCCACTTTCGATGATCTCATTGACCCCACTAGTCGGATAGAGTAGGACGAAAACATTGCTCCAATGCATTCAACAATGTTTCCAATGCTTTCCTTCAGCTAAATATGTCTAGATGAGCTTTCCTTTCTCCATAGAACCAAGTATACATTGCATTAAGGTAACTTCCTTTGGTTAGTATCTATATGCTACAATAATGCAAGCCATTGTGAGGCCTTGAAATGGATACTTATCCTCCATTATTTAATGTTTTTTGTTTTTGGGCTAAAATACAACATTGTAATATGTTGTTTTCACCTTTCAGTGGACTGGTCTCTTTTCCTACTTGTGTCAAACATTGTCCAGCCTTTCAAAGGGTTGGCTTCTATATATCATCTTATTTTTATTTATCAAAGAGTCTTTTCTAACCATTTACTTGTAGAACAACTTCAACCACTCACAATTTGTTGATTTTTGTAGCTCGAAAGGTGGAATGTGGAATTGTTTTAAAGCAACTCAAGATTAGATATGCTTTAAAACAATTCGAGTTGGATTTTCAGCAACAGTAATTTCTAGAATGTTTCTGAGTTTGTAAGGATGAGATAAATCCTAGTGTGATTTTATGTGTAAAAATAGAAAAGCCAAAGAAAACAAGGAAAGCTTATTTTTCTTGCATATTAAGGAAAGCTTCTTTTTCTTGCATGCTAAGTAAAGCAGCTAGGCTCTATATAAAAGTAAGATTGTTGTAGCAAACTCATATATTGTATTTTTCTAAAAGAAAAGTTTGCTATTAGGCTGAATAGAAGATCCAACATTTGCAGGTTTTTCCCCGCATTGGGGTTTCCTGGGTATATCTGTGTTATTGTCTTTTTATTTTTGTATTGGCTTGTTGTTATTTTTGCTTTTGCTATTATTAGTTGTTAATTAACCCAGTTGTATTATTCGTTATAAATCAGATTTATGTCTGTGAATTTATTGTGGAATTAATCTGTTGCTGGGTTATAGAAATTAACATGGTATTAGAGCTCTAAACTCTGAATATGAAGCCAAGATTTGTAACGCAGATTTCAAGAAAAAAATTTGTTCTTTCATCCTCAGTTCTTTTTTGTGGCTATGGCAACTAGCGTTCGATATGAGGACAGGCTCAAGGGTGTGTCTAACTTCTTGTAGTGGAAGGTTCAGATTACATCTATTCTCAAAGAGAACAGGTTGTGGATCTATGCTAGCACATAAGTGACTCGACCAACAAATGATCCTGTTGCCTTAGATTTACATGCAGTTAAAGAGGCCAAGGCTCAGAGGATTATCCTAGATGGAGTAAAAGATCATTTAATTCCTCATTTATCAGAGAAAGACACCGCTAAGGAGATGTGAGATCCACTCACGAAACTTTATCAGAGCGACTATTAGAGTCGTAAGATGATGCTCAAGGACAAATTGCATAATACCAAGATGTCCAAAGGCGAGAGTGTGACCTCTTACTTGTCCAAGCTAACATAGGTTAGGGATGAGCTTGCTGCAGATGGTAGTGTGGAAAATCTCAAAGCTCAGTTTGTGGCTAAGGGGTTTTCACAAAAGGAAGGAGTCGACTATGATGAGACTTTCGCTCTAGTAGCCAGGTACTCATCCATAAGAGCTATCATTTCTATAGCAGCATAGATGAGTCAGAGGATTCATCAGATGGATGTAAAGATGGCCTTCCTCAATGGGGTGATTGAGGAAGAGATTTACATAGAGCAACCAGAAGCGTTTGAAGCACATGAGAGGGATTCTCATGTATGCAAGTTGAAAAGAGCACTGTATGGACTCAAGCAGGCTCCTAGGGCATGGCATTCACGTATTGATAGTTACTTGCAGAGTGTGGGCTTCATCAAGAGTGAGGCAAATTCAAAATGATACTATGTTCACGTGAAGGGTAAACTTCTCATATTGTTGTTATATGTTGACGACCTATTTCTCACAGGGTCAGAGGAGCTCATAGCACACTACAAGCGGGATCTTGCAAGAGAGTTTGAGATGAAAGACTTGAGGTTGATGCACTACTTTTTGGGATTGGAGTCATGGCAGAAAGAGGGAGAAATCTTCCTTGGACAAGGGAAGTACTTAATTGATATCTTGAAGCGATTCAGGATGGAAAACTGTAAGCCTATGTCAACGCCACTTATGACCAACTGGAAGAAGATTGATGCTTCTAGATCAGAGGTAGTGGACCCTACTTTATACAAACAGTTGATAGGTTCTCTTATGTATCTGGTCAACACCAAGCCAGACATTTATTTTGTAGTGAACTCACTTAGTTTATAGTGGAACCTAAACGTGTTCACTGGATAGCTGCAAAGCATGTTTTGAGATATCTCCAAGGCACAGTTGATTATGGGCTGAAGTATGTTCAGTAGGATGGAGTGAAGCTAAAGGGGTTTACTGATGCAAATTGGGCAAGCAGTACAGATGATCGAAAGAGCACTTCAGGGTGTAGTTTCAGTTTGGGATCAGGAGCAGTCTCTTGGTACAACATGAAATAGAAGTCAGTTGCACTAAGTTCTGCAGAGGCTAAGTATATGGCAGCCAGTATGGCTACATGTGAGGCTATCTAGCTTCAAAAACTTCTAGCTGGGCTCTTTAATTAGGAGCTAGATCCTACAGTCATTTATTGTGATAATCAGAGTTGTATCAAACTTTCTAAGAATCCAGTGTTTCATGACAAGTCAAAGCACATTGAGATCAAGTATCACTTCATCAGAGATTGTGTGAAGAAGGGGATAGTGAATCTCAATTACATTCCTATGGATGAACAAATTGCAGATATCCTAACAAAGGCCTTGATGAAGAGCAAGTTTGAATTCTTCAGGGACAAGTTGGGTGTGGTGCAGAACACCTTCCTCGCTAAGAGGGAGTGTTGATTTTTGTAGCTCAAAAGGTGGAATGTGGAATTGTTTTAAAGCAACTCAAGATTAGATATGCTTTAAAATAATTCAAGTTAGATTTTTAGCAACAGTAGTTTCTAGAATGTTTCTGAGTTTGTAAGGATGAGATAAATCCTAGTGTAATTTTATGTGTAAAAATAGAAAAACCAAAGAAAGCAAGGAAAGGTTCTTTTTCTTGCATGCTAAGGAAAGCTTCTTTTTCTTGCATGCTAAGGAAAACTTCTTTTTCTTGCACGCTAAATAAAGCAGCTAGGCTCTCTATAAAAGTAAGATTGGTGTAGCAAACTCATATATTGTATTTTTCTGAAAGAAAAGTTTGCTATTAGGCTGAATAGAAGATCCAATATTTGCAGGTTTTTCCCTGCATTGGGGTTTCTTGGGTATATCTGTGTTATTGTCTTTTTATTTTTGTATTGGCTTGTTTTTATTTTTGCTTTCACTATTATTAGTTGTTAATTAACCCAGTTGTATTAGTCATTATAAATAAAATTTATGTTTGTGAATTTATTGTGGAATTAATCTGTTGTTGGGTTATAGAAATTAACACAATTAATCTAATATTGTGTTTCAAGTTTTTCCTTCATGGAAAGATTATTTGTAGCTGCACTTTCTTCTGATCTCTTTTACTTTCTTATAAGTTGTGAGGTCAACTATCATTTTTTATTGTGGTCTCCCTTCTTCTTTTGCAAGTTATATGCACCTTTGTCTCTTTGTATCTATTTTCCAACTTTTCTACCTTTACTTTTGTTGTAAAATAGTTGTGTTGGTTGTTACAATCCACTTTCTAATTGTGAACTTTTGCATAATGCGTATCGCGGTTACTTTATCATTAATTGTTGCAGGTCTGTCATCTATTTTAACTCCACAACGACCATCTTACTTCCACAATGACCATATTCCTTTGTTTACTTGTAGCCTACTTGCACAATTGCACTTTTGCCAACAATCATGGCTTTGATGGTTGATACCTTGTTGGTGGTCACATTTTGGATTACAATTATATTTCATAATTATAGCTTATTTTGATGACCGCAAAGGCTTTCGCTCCTCAAAATCATATTTTATTTCCTATCCATCCTAAATGGTTTTTTTGTTGCTTTTACTACATATGCATAAGATAATAAATAGTTAGGTATTCAATGTGTTATACATTCGGTTGCACCTTTGGTGAATTTTATTGTTAATCTATTTTTATGATTTATGCTTATTGCGGTTGTTCTTTGTTGAAGCTCATGTTTATGCTACGTCAATTCAAATAACATTATGATGAACTGAATGCAAACCTAACCAACTCATCTCATAGTTAGTATAGAAAATTAGGATCCGTTGAGAAACACATGTCCCCTACACATGCACCAAACTCATCACCATACCTTTATAATATGAAGAGATAGAATTAAAAGTAAATTAATCAATTGCTTATTCATCACAATAATAATGAACAAATTTTATTCCACAAGTTAATATAATACCATCAAATGACATACATACATACATACATACATACATACATACATATGGTAAAGCATGATAACAATTTTGAATAAATGATATATCAATGAGTCCAATCCCAATTAATACTTAACCATGTCCCTAAATGAAAGTGAGGCTAAGCACGATGTTATATTCTTTCAGTTAAATATTCATGACTAGGGAGCATCCAATCCATCAAAATCACCCAAGAAATGATCTTGGTCCTAACTATATGACTCTCCATATTAAATATATAATGAGATTTATTCATTTATAGATTATATAACAAACCATCATCTTTACCAATCAAACTGCAAACTTTTCAATTTAATAATATTTTTTTACTCTCTTAAATCATATTATATTAAATATATTATAAATTTATAAAAAGTATTATAATTGAATTTCATCAAAAAAAAAATCTAATACACTAAAAAAAAGTAAAAGGTTGTGTAATAAAACTACTTATGTGCTAACTCGTAATAGAAAATCATGATAAACTCGACATAGTTTCGGATGGATATAAACTAGTAATTTCCCCAAATGTGCAAAAAAAGCTAGAGGAATTGTATATATATATATATATATATATATATATATATATATATATATATATATATATATATATATATATATATATATATATATATATATATATATATGGCAATGACCCACAACTGTTGAGTTATTCACACTACCTATTGAATTTTTTTCCTTGACCCAACACCAACTTCACCATTGCTAGTTGGCTAATCAAAAACATTACAAAGAGAGGTTTATTAAGTCTGTACATTCTAGAAGAAATAAGCATTTAAATTATGTAAATTTATGTAACAAGAATGAACAGTCATAACAATTAGTAAAATTTTAATTACAAATTAAGAGTAAGCACAAATATTTAGCCACAATCATTGTACATCATAAATCATGAAAATGATTGGATGTTAAATTATTACTAACAATTACCCACAAGATGCAAGTTATGCTAGAAGGAATGATAGCAAAAATATCCACAATAACCAATTGAAAGGATGAAAGAGACCGTCCATGACTTGTCAAAGTAACAATAGAGATTTTTATTTGTCGAGCCTTTTGAATATTTTAACCCTTCCATTTAATTCCCAACTAGATCCGCCAAAACCAATACTCTATATATTTAAAATGAATAAGTAAAAAAAATTAAAGTACAATCCCACATCAAAAAAACTATGCAATAACAAATTATTTACTATTTTACTATTTTTGGGATGTTAAGAAATGTCACCTTGCAACTCAAATGCCTTAAAAAATACAAATAACAATGCATACAAACGTGACGTGTCCAAATAAATAATGAGATGACACCATCTAAGATGGCATCCACTCATTGGCAATAATTTTTATATTCTTTTTATCTTTAAATGTAGCGAACAACATTTAAACGTATTAAATAGCAGCAAGTTTACATATTAACCCTAGATAATGCTTAAACCTGTTAATTAGGCAGCTCATTAATGTTGAGTGAATCCACGTGTCATCAAAAAATTAGATAAAGCATTGAGAGAGTTCACTTAAAATATTGGCAAAATCAAACAATCCCAAACTACATGCCTACCACGCATAGGAAATATATGTGAAGTGGCTCACACTCCCAAAAAGAAACACAACCATGATATATATACATTATATATATTTCCTATCCAAACATGGAGATAAATGCATATTTGTAGTCTATTGAAAGTGTAGAGGGGCTTTCTGAGTCTGTTGAAATCCTTGACTGAAATGGAATGCAATTTTGCTTAATTTGAAACAACTAAGATAAAAAGATTAGTGGAGGTGTTGCTCTTGCACTGAGTTAAAGAAGAGAAAAGAATAGAACTTGATATGGCAGAAACATTAATGTTGTTGGACAAAAACCCTGCTTCAGGAGGTTCAAACCTTGGATGTGGTGATAACAAGGTTTGCATGAAGGCAATGAAGAAGGTGAAAATCATTGACATGTTGCAGAAGAAGCAGTCGCAAAGAGGGCTTGGCGTCTGAGATTATAGGAGCAGAATAAGTGATTGCATGAAGATATGGTAATGGTGGCGACAACTGTTTCTACGAATAATTGTATGGCGTATGTATCGTTGTATAGATTCGTAAGGCCGCTTGGGGCCTATTCTTTTCTTAGGCATCATCATCAATTTTAATAGTTGTCTGCATGTTCATCGAATAGAAATATGTTTGGTTTGAAGCAAGTCGCTTGTTTGAATCATGGGAGAAGCTTTATAAGTACCGAACTTGTGGCTAAATTAGCGCCTTCTTATGTTTCGATACTTTAGAAATACCAATTTTGTAACATAGAGGATCATCCACCTTTCATGGTCACTGGAGTGGTTAGTAATAACAGTGATACTAATAATAATCATCTTGCTAGTATACTAATGAAGAGGTAAAATCTTTCATTTATGATGGGTAATTTGTTGAAATATCAACATCAACATGATCGATGAAACTCCTAATTATTCGCTGACATAAATGACATCATGCACTACTAAACCGCTCTGCTCCACCACTTCTTCCAAACCACTACTATTCAAAATCAACTATTTATCACAAAATACTCTGTTTTGTCTCTTTGTAAAACAAATCTTAAAACCTTACCCACTTTATAAACCTCCGGCTTAATAACTAATTGAAACACAAAATTTTACACCCGACAAGCCCCTCTATAGATAACGTAAGAGTTATATTTAACTCCTAAGGCATATTGGTTGTTTCTAGGCATGAAACATCTCAATCACGCTAGGACAAATTGGTTGTCGATAGGCATGGAACACCCAATTTCAATCACGTTAGGTTGTATTATTGTAACGGTAGAAACAAACCAAAGTAACCGTTAAGGGAATAATCATACACGTGTACTAAATATTAAATATTAGACCTACCACATACTGCTTTTACAAATCCCAACGCCACATTAAACCTACCCAAAACTCCTTTTAATAAGTTGGATTTTTTCCGTACACAAATAGAACTGCTTTAGATTCGTCACCAATCCTCGCGCGTACACTATAACACAACGCCGTATTAACCGTACCAAAAAAGCAGGATGAAACCTATATATTATTTTTATTTAGATTTCCCACTGGTCAAAATCTATGTGACAAGCAAGCTTAATGTAGGCGGAAAATTCTCGGCATGTACATTTCACAAGCATATTAGATTTTATCATTACATGTATCAAAAACGACGGGTTCTTTGGTCTCCAAGTTTGACTTGAACTTAATTCTTATTCTTTATTTAAAATTTAGGGATTTTTTAAAGTAATTTTTACGTTCATTTCTCAAATAACATTTTTAATAGTGATCTTTTACTACAATTACCATGGTATTCACAATGTTAATGGAGTGCTTAATTTTCTCAAGTAATCTATCTATATTAATTTATTCTTCTTTTTAAGGGGAATGTTCGCTGCATGTTTCACTATAATTATTTTAGTATTTATAATATGATTTAAGTGAATAGTTTTTTTCAAAAATTCTACTAATGTTAATTTACTTAAATAATGTTAATGGTATGTTTTTTAATCTTTACTTATATAAATTTATATTTTTTTTCAATATATTAAGGATTATAAAATAACATTAAATTATTTAATTTCAATTTTAAAATTCAATTTCATACAATTTCTTATTAATTTCAATAAAAATAATTTTATATTATAATGTCTCAATATTTTAAATATATTGTTTGATATATCATTTATCTAATGTAGAAAGCCCATTGGGCCTTCCATTGAGTTCTCCTTATGTTGAATGTTTTGAACATCTCTAACTTATTTAAGAGCTCTTACAATTTGTTTACCTTTTAATCTTTCCTCTTGAAAATTAATTTTAAGCATTTGGTTTCCTACTCTAACTGTTTATCAAAAATTCTAAAACACCTAGTCAAAACCCCTACCTTTTGTGTTGGATGATGATATTAGGATACATGAAAATATGGGTGTGTGGATCTTGTTTTTGAAAATATGACTAATAAGAGAACCATTGAACATGCAAGTTTTTATTTATTATATTTCTTACAGGGATTAGTGGAATCAAAAAATCACTTCCACCATTTGGATTTTAGTGGAAAATAATGGAAATCCCTTTCCTCCAATTGCTCCATAAAGAGATTGATAATTATTGGTTACAATGGGAATTCCATTTTCATTCCTTATGATTTCTCACAAATGACACCTTAAAAAAATGTGGATCTCAAATTTAAAAAAATGAATTTTGTAGTGTTTTCATCCATATGAGTTTTGTCGAACTCCATCGCTTCATTAATTGAAACTTTGGTGAAAAGGGACACCATATCAAAACTCACTAGAAAATTTTCTTCCTCCACTTTTTTATCTCTAACAAAATCTACAAAGAGTTATGAGTCATAAATGAAAGAAGATTTTTCTACATTTTTTTAAAATTATAACAAGCTTATACCTTAATAAAATACTCATCTTTGGATCTATAATGCACTTAAATTCTTATAGTCATCTCTTTTTTTTTTTTCTTCTTGAATGTATTATTAAAGATAGTTATTTATGCCATTCTTAGATATTAATTTTATTTATTTATAAATTAATAAAGTTTATTTGAATTGGTTGAGAATATAAGAATATTCATTCATTGGATATTTAGATATTATATTTTTTAATTTTTAAAATTTAAAATTTGTTCAAATTGATCGACCACCATAGATTATTTATGTTGATCTTCAATCAACTTATTATAATAAATAAGAATTTTATTTCTAAAAAAGAATCTACCAAATAGTTTAAAATGTAGATTTAAAGGAAAAAAAATACTTACCAACATTTTTAATTATAAAAAAATATTATATTAATAGTATGCACCCATAGATATTTAACACCATAAATTCTCATATTCATTTCTTTGTTGGGAAAAATTTATTCTTCAACATTTCATTTAAGAATAATTATTTATTTATGGTTAAATATTATACTTATTATTTTTGAAGGGATAAACTAATGGATTCAATTCAGTTTAATTTTTGATTAAATTTTATCTTGTAAATAAATAAAAAAATTTAATGCATTTAAATATTTATAGATTTATAATAATTAACTTGTCTATTTATTAATTAAAAATATGAAAAAAAATATTTGTATTGTGATTGATTAAAATTGTTCACATATTATTAAAATAAAATCACTGATGTCATGTGTAGTTGGCAATAATTAGTTAGAAATAGAAACAACTTTAATAAGGCATTGATGTCATCAACAACAATAATAGTCAAAAAATTAAATTCTATTATTAGAAGATTTGATCATGTGTAGTTATTGTTAATTAAAAAGGTATCACAAGTTTGCATGCAAACAAACGCTGTAACAGTGGTAACGCTTCCAACTGGTAAGTAGGGAATTTATTTTTTTATCAATTCAATCTATTTATTTTGTGTTTAAAGGTCTCTGTAATTTGTTTAATGGCTAATGGATGACATTGTGATTTAGTTTTGAGCGGACCAAATAATCCATGCATGTTTGAAAATATGGTATCACATATAGAGGATTTCAGAAGGGGGTTTATGGTAGATGATTAGAGGCTAAACCATTATGCCATTATATAATATTTTAACTCCCATAATACTGTTAAGACTTCCTTTTAATTTATATTTTGAAATCAGCCAAATATTGATAATTGATGTTTATTCTTAGTTTAAGCTCTCGATAACCTCTGCATCATCTGATTAAGTTATGCATGTCTATGCATTGAAATTACATTAAAATTTTCACACAATAGCACTCCTGTATTACTAGGTTTTAAAATGAGATCAAACAAAAGCCAATTCAAGTTGTGTCAATGCACTCGAAGTTATGTTATGTTAAATATTTTATGTTTTCATAGTTAGTACAAATCAATTAAAGTTTTTTTTTTGAATAACTATGTTTTGATTAATTATCAAGAAAATTGTTTGTTTTCACATAATCTGAATACGTTTATTTTAAAAAGTCTCTGTCAAATATTTTAGATATTATAGCTAGATTCATATAAAAATTATTCAATTGAATATAGAATCCTAGGACCACTATTTAAATATATGGTGTCTCCTAAAATATGTATTGTTCATATGAAGTATCATAGAAATAGAAATAGGATAGTTTTAAACATTTTTTTGGTCATGTGGAATCCAATTCCAGCTGCAACAACAGTTGATTCATATTTAATGCTACCCAAATATTTTTTACCAACATTCATAATGTTACCAAACCTTACATATGTATTCCTTCTTGATATTTATATATTACAGTAGTTTCCCCTCTTTCTTGCCTCAGAAGCCTTGATTTTGAAGAGGTTTATAGGAAATCTATTGACTAAAATCACACTAGAAATAATGCATGTTATTAAATTGAAGAAGAAAATAATGTTAGTTTGTTAAATTGATGAAGAAATTAGTTCATTTCAATGTAGACATGGTTGAATGTATTAGCAATAGGCCTGCTAGCTGCTATAGCCAGAACATGTATTCTTTTCCTAATATTGTGTAGGCATCATAACCTAAAAATAAATTCATAGGAAGCCCTAGTTGGAGCTAAAAGGAATTTCTTTGAAAGACCCAAAAAATTAACAGAGTTGGACACAAATCCAAATCTAAAATAGAGCCGTTGGCTTACATTCCTTAGGAGGAAAAGTTACATTTACAGTCATCATTATCATCTACAGGCCTTCAACTGGAATAACTACCCCTCCCTAATTTTGGAGGCAGTTGAGCATGGATGGGTTAGCTTTGTATTCACCAAAACATGAGCTCCTTCTTTTCCAAATTTTAGGTTTTTCTATAATCGGGTTTCTTATAGAGGAGGAGTTGAACCTAAAATCAACTGGGTAATGGGACCAAGGGTTCAGGTATGACATGGAAAGTGAAGTATGGGTATCCTTTATATTCTTATGAACAATGGACCATGTATGATCAGGGACCCTATGGCTAATTTATTGTATTGTTAGGGGAATATCGTGAGTAGGGATCTTGACTACTTTCAAAATTTTCTATGACAATCTATTTATTTATACATTTACAATGTATTTATATAGAATCTGAGTAAAATTGTAATGTTTCTTGGTATCCATTGAATTGGAACTGTCATCAATGGAGAATGTGATTTTTTCATAAAATAAGAAACTTGTATTTATTCCACTGAAATAGTTTAAATTTATTTAGTTATAATGTTTTTAAAGAAATTGTATTTTATTTTTAATAATTAAATGTTTTAGATCACTACTATAATTAGTGATAAATAAATAAAATACAATTATTAATTGTACTAATGATTTACTTTATTGTAATAGTAATCTGAAACATTTAGTTATAAAAAAAAAGTTTAAAAGTATTGTGATTGAATTGTATAGACTACAAAAATATTATATCTTTAAATTTATTTTTTAATATTAATTATTAATTTTTATTATTATTTTTATTTCTTTCTTTTTTTTTGTTTCTTTTATTTTTTTATCAAAAAAAATATTTGATATTCATTTAATTTTGTGATGTATTGATCCCTAAAAAATCATCCCTTTCATTACAACTTAACTTTATATATATTTAATTCTTAAATAATATATTTTAATAAAAAATAAATTAAATAAATAATAAATAAAATATTATTATGTAATTAAAACATTATATTTGATGTTTAATTAAAAAATTAAATTAAATAATAACTAATAAATAAAATATTATTAAATTTTTAGAATGTTCCAAATAGTCAATTGAATATATGGGGGTCAAAACTTAGATAACCTAATATACTCCATCTATTTACCTTATCGCACACTTTTAAAAACTAGTAAAAATGAAACTATAGCTGGATGAGTGTGTTTTTGGTAAAAATTCTATGAATATTTATTAATCTATGTTTAGAATTACCTGATATTCACTTTGTAAAAACTTAAAAAATCATATGAAGATTTATTAATCCATGTTTGGTATATCATCAATGATTCTTTATTAATACGCCATTTTTGGTTGATCACTATTTTACGCGTTGAACTTAAATTAGGAAACAAAATCTGAAACTATTTTTTCCAAAGTCTGAAGCTATTTTTTTCAAAATACCTCTTTTAATATGGACTCTCTCTCAATATGGACTCTGAAAGCCTCAAATCCAAAATTATGGCTGGGATTATACATTAAGATATAGCCAAATCACAGATCATGTAACAATAATTACTATCCATGCCAAAATATTCTAGGACTTCATCTATGAATCCTGAAACTTATTCATCATAGTTAAAATAACATTAGTTAGATTCAACCTTAAATGTTATTTCTATTTTTACTGTTTAGATTGTAGGAGTAATGTTTAGTGCTATGCTATACATTCAAGATGATTTTGAATCAGTAACCAAAAGTACATTCTTGCAGGTAAAAACATGATCACTTGCGAAAACATGAAGGAGACATTTCAAAGTACATTCTTGCAGGTAAAAACATGATCACTTGCGAAAACATGAAGGAGACATTTCAAAATTTATTACCTAACATCTCTTTTTATTTTTGAAACCTCAGTTAAAATTACTTTGAAGCTCTATTTAATGGGTGATTTTTATTATTATTGTAGGAGACCATGGTGAGCGGGACCATTGCGGCAACCATTATTGGGTTTTCATTGGGAGGTTTTATCAATGACATTTATGGGTGAAGGAAAGCAATAATTACAGTAGACATTATTTTTGCAGTAGTGATAGTGGTCATGGTCGCAACACCAAATCCATGGGTTTTGATGATTGGGTGTATATTTGTGGTTCTAGGCATGGGAGCAACATTTATCAGCGTCCCTCTATACATTTAAGTCTTCTCTTGCTAAGAACATAAGACCTTTCATTAGCACCAATGGCCTTATGATCATAGGGAGACAGTTTCTATCATATGTCATAAATCTAGGCTTCACAAAGGTAAGCTAAAAGAAAAAAAAGATTAAAAAAAACTTAAAGCAAGCTCAATATTTTGAAAAGATTTGTGTGATGCCTTGTTTTTGGATTGATGTTTCCGATCTCCTAATAAAAAATTAGTTTATCAAAATAATCTTCAATAGGATGATAAAGCTTTTGGAAGGATAACTCTGAATGTTTTCTACATCCTATCATTAGGAGTGATGACAAATAATAACATAAAATGTGGATAGTTTCTCTTGAACATTTGTTTGTATTGGGTTTTTGATTTCAAACACAAAGTTCTTTTTTTTCTCAGGTTTCTAGAATATGGAGTTGGATGCTTGGGGTTGTAGGGGTACTTGCTATAATTTAGTTGGTTATGGTTATATTTTTGTCCAAATCTCCTTGCTGACTTTATAGACAGATTAGTTTTTTCCTCTGTGCACTTACAAATATACAATACACAATTGAAATTGAAATTTGTTCAAAAAAACTAAAATATTATAATAATTTTATAATTAAATAACAAATAAAGACAAAATCTATGAACTCCCACAAAGACTTGGTACATGACGACTTTGTTTATTTCTACTTATAATTAAATATTATACCTATTTAATTCTAAATTAATAGGGTTCCTATGAATTGGCTGACCATCTATAAATAGTTATTTGTTTCATGCTTAGATATTGCATTTATTTATTTATAATTTTGAATTCATAGACCACTAGATTGCGTATGTTGATATCCAATCAGCTTGCAGCAGGTAAGAGGTTAGTGTCGTCGATATTACTGGAAATCAAAATATCGTGCGATGCGACATGAAATAAAATGCCTGATCGCAGATAAGCCGACGTGGCCCGCCAAGGTATTAATTTCAGGCTTTTGCTCGAGTCGTCGTTCAAACCATAAAAAACAATGATATCTATCTAAAACGGAGGCGGCGGGTTGGACTCTTCCGTTTTACCGAGATCTGACGTGAAGGGCATCGTTGAGGAAAATGTCATATAAGGGATTATAAAAGTGATACACGCGCTCGCTCTTTATAATTTCGTGCGTCAAAGCAATTATTCATGCCTCTGGACCGTGAAATCGAACTGTTATAACTAAAGACTCCACGTTAGAGACTACGAATTTAAAAAAATAAAAAATAAATTAAAAACCTTAGGAATCTTTTCAAATATGAAAATATTTGTTTATACATGTCCATTTTCCTGCTTATCTCGGATGAGTCCAGGCCTGTCACTTTAAAATTTGCTGACGGCGACCTCTTTTATCCAAATTTACAATTTAGTAATATTAATGTTTTCATAAATATTAACAATTTATATATCTAAATGAATTAATAATAATAAAATACTTTTATACAGCCTGCTCGAGTTTTTAATGACGACACAATACTTTAAAATAAGTAAGATGTTGCGTTTACTTATTTATAATTTAGTTCGTTTGAATTGGTCGCCCAATCTCAATTGCGTATGTTGATCCCCAATAATCTTCGTAGTAGTTAAATTTCGCCATTCAATACCTAATATATTAAGAAGCAATTCTACGTGTCAATAATTGAAAATGAAACGCCTAATCGTAGATGGCCCACCAAGGTTTTGCTTTCATACTTGTGCTCGAATCATCATTCAAATTTAAAACAATAATGATAACTATGGCTATGAATGAATTTCATATATATCCAAAACGGCTGGGGGTTCGACTCGGAATCTTCCGTTTTATCGCGATCTTGACATGAAAGGCATCGTTGAGAAGTGATTATACACGCGCTATTTCTCTATATAAGTTCGTCATGCATCTTTCTTGACCATCTCTTTCTAATTGAAACTGATGAGTTATAACAATTGTCCAATGCCACATAATAAGAGCCACGTCAGGGGAATATTATTCGAGTAGAAGAATTTTGAGGTTTTTACCGTTGGCTTTATACTGAATCTTGGATAATATTAATTATTGTCTTCCGTGTGACAAACCGGACGTATAAACAATTTACAGACAGACTTGTTCAATTAACTTAAATAAATTATCAAGAAAACAAAGCACAATTAAAATTGAAAATCTCAACACACAACATTGAATTATTTGTTTTCCTCTAAAGGAGTCTAATTTGATGGTCGATTTTTTATTTATTTTTATTTTAAATAAATATATATATATATATATATATATATATATATATATATAATCTGAAAAGCTAAACAAAATTTCTATGCCCACATAAGATAACAACAGAAAAAACAGAGTATAAAAACTTAGAAAAAAAATAAACAGAGCACTCAGAAAATCTTTATTTGCAGGCAGGAAATAACAATCTTTAATGATGTATATATAAAAGAATTACAATACTGCATTGCTGCCAAGATCGCAGCATTCAGAAAACATATTGAACAACTAAAGGAAAGTCAGCCACTATTGAACTAGAGAAAAGTCTGTGCATGCAACAGGGACGCATTATTTGGTGAATTAAAACAGCGAGTGAAGCAATGATAACTGACTTGAAATACAGCGCATGGGACAAAAACCAGCATGCAATTTATTCCAGCAAAATAACAAACTATAACTAAAAGCTGTGCATGAAACACAACCACTAATGAACTGGACATGCAGCATCAGTTTTCAACATACTCCCCCTTGATGCTGAGAGGGCTTACAATCTGATCTCTTAGTGTCAAAAATTGATCTGTTGCAATTGCTTTCGTAAAGATATCTACCAACTGTTCTTTAGTGTTGATGTATTTCAATTCTACTACCTTCATCTGCACTAAATCTCGGATAAAATGATGCTTTAAATCAAAATGTTTTGTCCTGCTGTGATGGACTGGATTCTTAGCCAATTTAATAGCACTAATATTATCACAAAAAATAACTGTGCGCTGAACTTGCATCTCTCCAATTTCTTCAAGAAGTTTTCTAAGCCATAATGCTTGTGTACCTGCTGAAGTGACTGCAACATACTCTGCTTCTGTAGAAGAAAGGGCAACTATGCTTCTTTGAGCTCCAAGTAATCAAACCAGAACCAAAAGAAAAACAATTCCTAGATGTTGACTTTCGGACATCCAAACTACCTCCCCAATCAGAATCACTAAAACCAACAAGATTGAACCTTTTAGAAGTGTAGTAATGAATACCAAAATCTAGAGTGCCTTTCACATACCTCAAAATTCTTTTGGCTGCCTTCATATGTATTTTTGATGGCTCTGTATGAGTTAGAAACATTAAGCTTCCAACAATACTTCTATAAGTTGTCTCATCAACTCTTTTAGCACCATCATCTCTACACAACACAACTCCATGAGCAACTGGAGTGGACACTAGTTTAAAATCAACCATATCAAGTTTCTTCAACATATCTTTAGCATACCTTGTTTGACAAATAAAATTTTTATTCTCCTTTTGATAAACCTCCATTCCTAAAAAATATTTCATAAGGCCTAAATCTTTCATCTCAAATTCATTCATCATGAAAAACTTTGAATTCATCCTTCATCATAGAACTGCTACCCATATACAACAAGTCATCAACATACAAACTTACAATCAAAATATCATTACCTTCTTGTTTGTAGTAAAGGGTAGGTTCACTCTTACTTCTTTGAAAGCCATTCTCTTGAAAATATCCATCAATCCTAGCATACCATGCTCTTGGTGCTTGTTTGAGGCCATACAAAGCCTTGTTTAACTTGTAGACATGATTTTCTTTTCCTTGCACTTCAAAACCTTGTGGCTGTTCCACATATACTTCTTCTTCTAAGTACCCATTCAAGAAGGCACTTTTCACATCCATATGATGGATGCTCCAATTCTTTTGAGCTGCTAATGAAATTAGCATTCTAATGGTCTCTTGTCTTGCTACTAGTGCAAATGTCTCTTCATAATCAACGCCATACTTTTGTGTGAAGCCTTTAGCAACTAATCTTGCCTTATACCTTTCAACACTTCCATCACTGTTACACTTAGTCTTGTAGACCAATTTGGTGCCGATCTTCTTCTTGTCATGTGGAAGCTTGATAAGCTCCCAAGTGTCATTCCTGTGAATAGAATCCATCTCTTCTTGCATGTTTTCCTTTAGCACATCCTTCACAAACTTCCTTGTGCTCTTCAACCTTAGGCAAACCAGAAACTAATGCTTTTGATGTTAGAATTTTCAAACTGTGAAAAATTTAAATGCCCATACCTGAGATGCTACAACCAACTTGTATTCTCGTATGCTATATTGACAAGGTTCTTGTTATGTTCACTAAACTTCAATGGAAACATCCTATTCTTTGTCATAGGCACAACTGTTACCACCCTGTTTCCTTGATTCTTATCATAAATTATACATTGTTGATTTTCAAATACAACTGTATAATTCTTCTCACATAATTGTCCAACACTTAAAAAATTATGCTTTAACTTTGGAGTGTAATAAATGTCTTTAACACTCTTCATACCTTCTTTTGTATGGACTTCCATAGCTCCTTTTGCAGCAACCTCCAATGATTTGTCATCACCAAGCTTGATCTTGGATTTAAAACTTTCATCCATTATAGAAAAAAGTTTTTCATTTCCTGACATGTGGTTAGAACATCCTGAATCTAAATACCAAACATCTATAGAAATATTTTCAGCTTTGTCATACGATAAAAATAAATTATCTGGAGGATTCTCATCACCTTCTTGAGCATAATGAACGCTTTTAACATTATTACCTTCTTTTAATCTACACTTATAATTAAAGTGGCCATACCTGTTACAATGATAACACTGAATATTTTTTTTATCAAATCGGCCTCTACCTCTTCCTCTGAAACCACCTCTTCCTCGAAAACCACCTCTACCTCTATTTCCTCTTGAGTAATTCTGATTTTGACCTCTACCTTGGCCTTAATTACTTTTGATGCTACTGTTTGCATCTTCATTCTTTGTGATTTGTAATTTGGAGGAAAAAGCTTTCTCTTCACTTTCTCCAAAAGAATCTCTCAATCTTTCTTCATGAGACATCAAAGATCCAACTAGATGATCAAATTGAAGGGTAGACAAATTCTTGCTTTCTTCTATAATTATGGCAACATGGTTCCACCTTGGTATGAGAGACCTCAACACCTTTTTGAGCACAACCTCATTGTTCACAATTTCACCAAGTGTAGCCATCTTATTGACCACATCTTTTACTCTGACACAATAGGTACTCACACTTTCAGCTTCTTACTTCTTTAAATTCTCGAATTCTCTCTTTAATGTCTGTAACTTGACAACTTTGACTTGATCACTACCTTGGTAAGCTTCTTTTAGAGTCTTCCAAGCATCCTCTGCTGTCTTTGCTCCTGCAATTCGTGGAAATAAGCTCTTATCTAGTGCTATTTGAATATGAAATAAAGCTTGACCATTCTTCTTCTTAGCCTCCTTCTTAACTATTTTATCATTTGCTGTGAGGGCATTCCAATCAGCGGGCTTTGTATAACCTGATTCAATAATCTCCCACAAATCTTTTCCTATCAAAAAAGTCATCATTTTGATACACCAATAATCATACTCATTTCCATCAAATTCTAGAATGGGTAAGGAGTTAGAATTTGACATGATAAATTTTTGGCAAAATTCCAACTACTAAATCTTTAACCCAAAACAAAGAACCTGCTCTGATACCAAATGTAGAATCTGAAAAGCTAAACAAAATTTGAAAAGCTAAACAAAATTTCTATGCCCACATAAGATAATAGCCGAAAAAATAGAGTATAAAAACTTAGAAAAAAATAAACAGAGCAATCAGAAAATCTTTATTTATAGGCAGGAAATAACAGTCTTTAATGATGTATATATAAAAGAATTACAATACTGCATTGCTGCCCAGATCGCAGTATTCAGAAAACATATTGAACAACTAAAGGAAAGTCAGCGCCTGTTGAACTAGAGAAAAGTCTACGCATGCAACAGGGACGCATTATTTGGTGAATTAAAACAGCCAGTGAAGCAATGACAACTGACTTGAAATACAGTGCATGGGACAAAAACCAGCATCCAATTTATTCCAGCAAAATAACAAACTATAATTAAAAGCTGTGCATGAAACGCGACCACTGATGAACTGGACATGCAGCATCAGTTTTCAACAATATATATATATATATATATATATATATATATATATATATATATAATTATTATTTATTTAATATTACTTTTTAAAAATTTAAAAATTTCATATTTTATATATATATATATATTACATATTATTATAATTTTTTTAGAAATTTTAACAATTCATTCAAAATTTTCTTTTTCATTCCCTAAAACTAAAATATGTTTATATCGCTATCAAATCCAATATAAAGTGAGTTTTTTTATTTTTTAAGAAGACGAGTATAAGTAAATAGTTAGTTATTTTATTTATTTGATTGGGTAAATGGATCATAGGTCTCTTCTGACATAGAATACCGACATTATTTAATCACTAGAGGTCGATCTAAGTCACCAATAGATTATTGGTCTATCATACTACAACAAAATTTAAATTCATGTAAAATTAAACACAACCAAACTTCTTAACCAATACACTTACATCCTATAAATTATAGTCAATTAACTTAAATAAATTAGCATGAATAAATTATCAAGAAAACAAAGCACGATTAAAATTGGTTGAACTCTCGTTACAATGGAGTTTCTGAATCCAAGTAATGCCGTAAACGATGATGCTAAAATATCAATGTTGAATGCTTCCGGTTTCCTCCCCAAACCGTTGAATGCTTCGTCCGTGTGACGTTCCTCACCGATTCGACGTTCTAGTAGCTGCTGGGTTTGACAATAATGCAGTTAATATTGAATCAACGAAAAGCAATTTGAAACGTAAGAGTTTAAAGAAATGACAATTTCATGCAAAACACTCAGCTTACCATTTCAAAGCGTTTAACAGAGACCGGTCACCTAATTCTCGACCGACTGCAAAATAAGCCACCGAATCACATCCTATAAATTGTGGGGCTTCGAGCATTGATCATTCAGATCTATCCTCTCGGAGAACAAGTTTGAGTGCAAGCCTTGTTTTGATTATCTGGATTTCTTCATAGTCCTTTCTTTTGACATCGCCTTGTAATCCCAATTCTCAGTTATCAAACGTTTTGAGCGTCTCAAATCCCAGTCACTGGATTTACATAATGAGTGGTGTAAATAGTTACGTCAGAGTTGCAACTCTGACGTCAATTCTAGTTATGTTTGCCTTCGTGTCTGTGGTAGTCGATGCTTCCTCGAAATTGGCATGTAGCCAAACTCCTTTTCCTGATCGATGCGTGTCGTCTATGGCTTCCTATCCTGCTTATCATACGGCGAAGCTTGACAATCTTACTAACGTCGCATTGCAAGTCAGTATGCAACTGGCCCAAAAAGCTCGCGACTTTGCTTTGAGTCTCCGAAATAATGCTATGAATGAAAGAGAGCGCGCGGCTTGGCAAGATTGTTTGGAGCTCTTTGAAGATACCATGGATCATCTCAACGTCTGCTTGAGCAACAAAGACAAGGCCCCACTTTGGCTGAGCGCAGCGCTTACAAACCAAGACACCTGTTTGAACGGTTTTCGTGATCTCAATCTCACTGCTAATAATTCTATGAGAACACTCATGTATTCAAGAGCAGTGAATCTGTCGGAGTTAGTGAGCAACTCGCTTTCCATGTACAAGCTCTCCACCCTGCCCACCAACACCGGCAAAAACCGACGGCTGTTATCTGTTGATGATAATGAACGTGGAAATTTCTATTCTAACTATGGCCGCGTGAATGAAGATGGATTTCCAGAATGGGTATCAGCAGTTGACAGGAGGCTGTTGCAGTCGTCCAGTCCGGCCAGCCAAGCGAACGTGGTGGTTGCTCAAGACGGTTCTGGCAATTACCGAACGATCGCTCAAGCAGTTAACGCTGCCCCTCAGAAGAGCAGCAAAAGATATGTCATCTACATTAAAGCGGGAACTTACAAGGAGAATATCGACATATCGAAGAACATAATGAATTTGATGTTCGTTGGTGACGGCAAGGACAGGACCGTGGTGACTGGAAGCAAGAGCGTGCAAGACGGCGTTACTACCTTCAAAACTGCTACTGTTGGTAAGCCTTTCAATCCAGAATCAGAACCAGAGTTAAATCTGGTAAAATAGAGTTCAAATTTTAACAAAATTATAACTTATGTGATTGTTTTTCTTGTGTGTAGCGGTTTCTGGCAACGGATTCATTGCAAGAGATATGACGTTCGAGAACACGGCAGGAGCGCAGAAGCACCAAGCCGTTGCACTCCGAGTGGGCTCAGACCAGTCGGTGGTGTACCGTTGCAGCATCAAAGGGTATCAGGACACTTTGTATGTCTACTCCCTCCGCCAATTCTACCGCGAAGTTGATATCTACGGCACGGTTGACTTCATATTCGGCAACGCAGCGGTCGTCATCCAGAACAGCAATATTATCGCCAGACGACCCATGAGCAACCAGAAGAACACAATTACTGCCCAAGGGAGAACGGATCCCAACGAAAACACTGGAATTTCCATCCACAATTGCAGAGTGAGTGCTTCCTCTGATTTACTACCTGTAAAGGGTTCGATCAAGACATACCTGGGAAGGCCGTGGAAGCAATACTCTCGCACTGTATTCATGCAATCTACTCTTGATGATATCATTGATCCCGCCGGTTGGTTAGAATGGGACGGGAACTTTGCTCTAAATACGTTGTACTACGGCGAATACATGAACAGCGGAGGTGGCGCAGGAACATCAAAACGCGTGAATTGGCGTGGTTTTCATGTGATCACGAGTGCCAGTGAAGCCTTGAAGTTCACCGTTGGCCAATTCATCGCTGGAAGTTCATGGATTCCGGCTACAGGAATCGCCTTTATTTCAGGGTTGAACTGATAATTATTATTTACTTGTTCATAATATTCTATTATTGTTTAAAGGTCTCCAATAATTTGCATCCGCCATCGCAGCAAAACACAAGCAATAAATCAATAATTTGCGTAAATATTAATGTCTAATAGTAAGTCAATTTGTGGAACATGTTTATCATGAGTTTACGTCATAAGTTTCCCCTATTTTGTATTCATTTTCGTGGGCAACTCGTAATTACTATCCTAAATTGTTTAGATGTGCATAGAAAACATATACACTCGTTTCCCACTCTACGAGACAATAGTATCCTTTTCAATCTGCTTGTTTTTGGGTGGATTTATATTTAAAGTTATTTGATCTGAATTGAAATCACATTTAAAAAACCATAAAAAAAATAAAAAAATAATATAACATCAGAGGTTGCATGTTTCTAAATGCTTTAATTTAGTATTTTGGTGTATAGTTATTTTTATAAGTTATTTGATCTAAGTTTAAATTATATTTGGTATTTTATATGCCTTGATAAGCACTCAGATTTGGTGTTTTGGCATGGACTTATATTTACAAGCTATTTGATATGAGTTCAAATTCAACTTCTACATTCAATATACTTAACAAGCTTCTACAAAACTATTTGGAAAAGGTTTAAAAAAATAAAAATAAAATAAAATTCTATATGCCTTACTAAGCACCCCAATTTAGTGTTTTCGTGTGGAGTTACATAAATTACAAACTACTTACCCTGAGTTCAAATTACACTTGGCATTCAATATGCCTAACAAGATTCTAAAAATCTATAGAAGGATTAAAAATAATATAGAATAAGGACTTTGCAAATAGTTTTCCAAGTACCCCGATTTATTATTTTAGTGTGAAACTACATTAACAAGATTCTTAAAAAATAATAAATGGATTATAAATAATACGAATCAAGGCTTATAAGTACCTTGTGAAGCACCCTAATTTGGTGTATTGGTGTAGAGTTACATATACAAGTTATTTGATCTGAGATTCGAGTTATGTGTTTCCATTAATCAAAGGACAACTATCTTATACATTAATTCTCATTTTAATAATATGGCATTTTGAATATATTTTAATATCAAATGCTTCAGTTTGGTGTATGTCTATAGAAAAACCCACTCCAAGTGTTATAATTAAAATATGGTCACAAAATGCCAAGTTCATGCAGGATAGTATGTTTACATTCAGTTTGAAATACAATGAATAAATTATGTGTAGTGCATTGACAGACATAACTTTTACTCATACGCATGGTTAAATATAAATCAGGGTTTCACTTGTTTTTTTTTCTTAATTATTACACTTTTGATTATATCTCTATATACCATAGAGGTACAAGTGAGTTTGTGATGGAAGTGACCTTATGATAAAGCCTAAAATAAAGTTTACATTTTATATATAGACTAACCTAGTGTAATGCGAATATGTTATAATATAGAGTAGATTTCATAATTGAATGGATCTATGATAGGGCTCATTCAATGTTAAAATCACAGATAAACTTTGTCTGACTCCATATTTATGTGATATTTCCAAGTGGTCTTCTATAAAATTGTAGATGATTCGAGTGATTTGTTGATTTGTAAATTATGACTTTTGATTTCATTGCTCTGTGATTTTTTCTATGATTACCATGTGTCCTAACTCTTTGGTCATAGGTTTCAAATGAATATGTTATGGATTTTATAGTCATAAAATTAGTGACTCTATGATCAATAGGAATCTATCACATGTCAATATGTGATTGGTCACTTGGATTTCATGCATGGATGTATGTGAATCATATAAATCATTGAGTGTGAAATAGGTCATTGTGTTTAAGTCTAAATAGCTCAATTTTAATTAACATGCAACTTACACTATTTTATTTGTAGTATTGAGTTGCAATGACTCAAATAAGAATGTTACATTGATAAATTACAATATGTATATGAAAAATTTGTCCTATAAATTTAAGTCGATTTGGTATCCACATTGATAGTTTTCCTTTTGTTTAGAATACAATACTGAATGTTGTGCCATTATCATGCCATGTTTCAATTATAAATTTATAATGAATTTGAATGGTGACTTGTATAAATTTATCACGTGTATATTATTATGATCAAATTTTAATTTTTTAAAAAATTATGTTTTATTAATCGAGGTCACTTTATTATTCTATAGGATACCATGTATTAAGAATGACTGTGTTATGTAATCCATAACCAATAGTTTTGATTTGAATTTTTTTTTAATCCTGCATAATACATGGCCATGCCTAAGGGACATTCCTACATGGCCTAAGATATCTTAAGAAAATGTGTGTTGGAGAATTTTTTAGGTTTCACATGCAAATATATATATAAATATTACAATGTGGCCACTCTGTTAAACATTTTTATATGATGGTATGGTCCAAAAGTCTTTTGAGTGGTCATGAGATTAGATTAGGAGAATATGAATATATGTATTTAAATTATAAAATATAAATAAGTGTGGACTATAAATTAAATAAGACTATATGTTAATATTATGTGCGACCTCAATCGAAATGAAGCTTTTATTTTTAATGTCGAAGAGGAAAAAGTTTATAGTTGTGATATAAGATTTAGAATGTTCTTAATTTGAATATGGGTTGAGATTTAGCTTTTGAGAAAGTCATGAGAAATTATATGTCATGATGAATAATTTTACTATTACTTATATGGTAGATAATAAATGCTTACTTTCACTATGATTAAGGTGATGAATTTTTCAAAATTATCTCCTTTAGATTTTATGTTAATATTTAATTTATTTATTGTGTCAAATTTAGTTTTATTATTTCATTATGTTGTCATTACATGAATATATTTTGCATATACCCTATTATAATTTAAGGAAAGATTGATAATATAAGGTCTACAAATATATTACATTATATAATTCACCATAATGCCATTCCCTAACATGACAATAAGTTATTTCAAGATATTTTACTATGGCCTTATTTGTGTTATTTTTATGAATTCTTTGTTCTTTGTTAATTAAAGAGTCATTGAAACAAAAATAAATAAAGAGTAAACAAAAGGAATAAGGAACAACATAATGATATTGACAACTTATAAGAGTGTTTATTTTGTAATATGTTTAAAATAAATAAAAGTTAATGATAAAGAATCGATTGAGTCTAGATGGATTTAAGATGTTAGTATGGAGAATATAATTGAGTTTATATTGATGCATTCTAGTTGAAAGGAAAAATAATGATCTTATGGAAAACTCAAATCTCTTAAGTAAATTCCCATTTGGTAGTCACATCTGTAAATGATTGCTGAGTGTCATGTCACATAACCAAATATTGTAAATTGTTAATATGTTTTTAAAAATTACATGTATGGTATCATAAAGTGATACCACCCTTAAATTAAGTAAAGAGACCTTATGTTTATTATCCTACCAAACTTGTTAAGCACAAAATATACTGAGGGGGGGGGTGAATCAGTATATTGTATATCTTTTTACTTAATCTAATTTCTTTTTTTAAACCACTTAATCATACATTCAAGATATGCAATAAAAATGAAAAAATAATATGCACCACACAAGAGAGAGAGAGAGAGAGAGAGAGAGAGAGAGAGAGAGAGAGAGAGAGAGAGCATATCTTTATGTGGAAACCCAAAGTGGGAAAAACCATGGAGAAAAATCTCAAGTATATGAATGAGCACCAACACAATTTTTTTTGTGAGCACCAACCCATAAGAGCACCAACCCCTTGCAAATATTTGTGAGAACCAACCCCTCTTATTTACAAAACATAACTATCTCTCAATGTTGCTTACTCAACAAATGATATAACTGTACAATATCTCCTTCTTTTCTATCTTTAAAAAATTACAAACCACACATTCTCTTGCATATTAAAAATGGCTTCTCAAACCTTTATTTATAGCTTTTCAAATGACCTTTGGCATTCACCTTTTGTGACCCTTAAATCCTCATGGAAAATGGTGCCAAACTTGCATGACCCTTCATATCCTTGCATTTGAAATGTCATATGGTGACTCTTCATAAGCAAAAGCATCCTTTCCTCTTTTGTCTTTATCTTGGTGACTTTTCATATTCTTCAAAGTGTCCCTTTATGGAATAATGTGCCATACCTCTTTTATCTTCACATGGTGACTCTTGGAATTCCTCAAGATGACTCTTCATGAGAAAATACATCCCATTCCTCTTTCATCTTTTACCCCATGACTCTTTGACTTCTCCATGGGTCCTCTTTTGACTTATATGTAACCAAAAATATATTCATTAATATTAAATAGATGTTAACACACATTAGCCAAGATATGAATATTAAAAAAACCATTAAATGCAATGGGGCCTTTATCACCAATAATGCTAGAACTTTGATATCAATGAAAATATTTCTAAGAATCTTCCCCTTTGTCATTGATGGCAACCTTAAACTAAAACTACCACATCCTAAAACCTACACATACTACCATCTAAAAAACATAATATAACTCCCCCTTATTTTAGTAACATGTACCTATTTTTGCATGTGCCTATACCTATACTTCTCCCCCTTTGACATCAATGGTAAATGACCTACCTGGAGCTAACACTTATCCCCTCTCAATTGTTGCTGAACCTCAATGATAGGAAGTAAAAAAAATTACTCCCAACTTCTCCTGCAGATACTCAAATGTGTTTTTTGGTAGTGCCTTTGTAAAAATATATGTAATCTACTCTGTAGTACTGATATATTCCATCTTAACCTATTGATTTTTAACTTGATCTCTCAAAAAGTGATATCTAATGGGAATATGTTTTGTTCTTAAATACATCACTGGATTCTTCAAAATATTAATAGTATTTGTGTTGTCACAAAAAATAGAAATAAGTTCATCATATTTTACCTTGATATCTTCCAAAGTTTATTTCATTTAAAGCACTTGAGTACAACATAACACCACTACAATATATCCTATTTGAACTGTATAAAGTGATACTAAATTTTACTTCTTGCCTAGCCATGATACTAAGCTATCACCAAGGAAGAAAGCTCCTCCACTTGTACTCTTTATATCATCTAAGTACCCTACCCAATCTAAATTTGTATAAGCAACCAAAGAGAAATCTTTGCGTATGGGATACCACAATCCATAATCCAAAGCCCCCTTGATATATCTAAATATTCTCTTCACCAACTAAACATGACTATCTTTTGGAGATGATTGATATCTTGCAACCATACCTACTACATGCATCATATCTGGCCTTGATGCTATTAAATATAAAAGACTACCAATCATAGATCTATACAAAGATTGATCTGTAATAAGTGAATCTTCATCCTTGCTCACCTTATTTCCTATACACATTGGTGTGCCAAATAGTACACAATCCTCAAAACTAAATTTCTTCAACATTTCCTTAGCATTTTTACTTTAAGACATGAAAATTTCTTTATCTGACTAAAATAGTTTCAATCATAAAAAATGTCAATTCTCCAAATATAGACATCTCAAATTATGTTTTCATACTATTAAAAAATTCTTGTGTCATCTTTTCAATGTTTCCTCCAAAAATGATGTCATCAAGATATACCACAATAATCAATTAATGCTTACCTTCTATTTTTATGTAGAGATTACTATCAGCGAATCCTCTCTTGAAACCTTGATCTTGAAGGTACTTATCAAGTCTTGCATACCAAGCTCTGGGAGCTTGTTTCAATCCATACAATGCTTTTTTCAATCTGCATACATGGCTACTAATATTTTAGAGAATAAATCTCTTAGGCTACTCAATGTAGACCTCTTCTTCTAGATTTATATTTAAGAAGGTAGATTTAACATCCATCTAAAACACTTTGAAAATTTTAAACACTGCATATGTAAGAAACATTCTAATAGCCTCTAACTTTTCCACTAGTGCAAAATCTTCTTCAAAATCTATTCCCTCAATTTGAGCATATCCTCTACATACTAATCTTAATTTATTCTTGGTCACTTCTCCATTTTCATTCAACCTATTTCTATAAACCTATTTTGTTCCTATCACATTATAATCTTTTGGTCTAGGCACTAATTCCCAAGTACCATTTTTTATCTGATTTAATTCTTCATCCATAGCCTTAACCCAATGCTTATCATGTCTAGCTTATAAAAAAAATTCTAGGCTAAATTTTGGATAACAAAGAAAAATTAACTTGCTCAGATTCACTTACCATCATTCTTCTAGTGTGAATTCTTTTATTGATGTCCCTAATGATGCCACTTAATTATGATTTATATGAACATATTTGGATGGAGTTTTGGTGTCCTTTTTCACTTTTTTGTCATCTTCATTTGATTCTTCAAAATATTCCTCTTCAATGATTTTAAGAATGTCTATTGGATCACTGATTCTTTGTGTTCCATCTTCTTCTTTCTCGACACTTGTAATTTTAATTTTTATAAATTATTTTATTATAACATTTTAAAGCTTTAATTTTTCAAGAATAACCAAGAAATATACCTTCATCGACTTTGGATTCAAACTTACCAAGTTTTTCATCAATTCTCTTTATGAAACATTTGTTGCTAAAAGCTCTCAAATAATCAACTATTGTTGGTTTGTCTTTCCATAGCTCATAAGAATTTTTGTCATTATTGACTCTCAATAATGATCTATTATGAATATACACTTCTATAACAACTTTCTCTCTCCAATATTTATCTACTATCTTAGATTCATTTATCATTGTTCTCACCATCTCTTGAACTGCTCTATTTTTTGTTCAACTACTCCATTTTGCTGTAGAGTTTTAGTTGCTGAATAATGTCTTTTTATTCCATGGTCCTCAAAATAATCAATAAATTGATTTAACATCAATTCTCCTCCTTGATCTGATATCAGACACTTAATATTCAAACTGGTTTTATTCTCAACTATGCTTTGAATATTTTGAAATGTCTGAAAGCTTCTAATTTTTTCTTTAAAAACATTACCCAAGTCATATGTGAAAAATCATCAATAAGCAACATAAAATATTTCTCATAGGTCTACATAAATCAGTGTGAACAAGCTCTAATATCTGAGTGGTTTAATACTCTTTTGTTTTGAACTACCTTTTAGCCTGCTTCCCATTCCGACAAGGTTCACAAAGCATGTCAGATGGCTTTGTAATCTTTGGAATATTTTTGGCTGCTTGTTTTTTGTTGATGTTGACAATATTATCAAATTTGATGTGCTCTATTCTCCTCTACCATAGCCGAATTTATTTAATCTAACTCAAGTAATATCTTTAATCTTTGATGTTTGATAACATATACAACTTATTGCCTATTCTCTGAGCATCTACAACTAACACATCTAAATCTTTTCTTCTAATTTCATAACCTTCTGCATTAAACTATAATGTGTTCCCCTAATTACACATTTAAATTACACTCAAAAGATTATGCTTAATACCTTCTACAAATAAAACATTAAGTTTTAGTTATACCATTATCCAAACTTAGTATACCTTTTATAGCAATTCTGACAGTAGTATTGTCTACAAATTTCACTATACCACCATTAATCTTCTTCAAGGTTATGAAATTAATTTTATCTCTTGTCATGTGCCTTAAACATCCACTATTAATGAACCATGGATTTTTTTCATTTATTTCATGCAAATCTATTTGCACCAATATAGATTTTTTACGTTGTTTCATTTGCCATGAACCTCTCTAAACTTTCTTCTTAATGAATGGAGTCTTGAAACTCTGTTCCTTCTTGAGTGACTCGAACACACTTCTACAGTATCAAGATATATGTATAAATTTGTTTCACTTGTAATATATTATGGCCTCTTCATTTAATCTTGATAGAGGAGCAAAAGAGTTGTGCGTTCTTCTTAACTCTACATGACTTTCCTTCTTATTTTTGAAATTGTTAGCCCTTTTTTGACATTCTATTTTCTTATGACCATATCAATTATAATAAAACTAGTAACCATAAAAATAGGACCTATTTGTGTATCTCTGACCTAATTGCCTTTTGTATCTTTGTTCTTTCTAATCTTCTTTGTTTGAGATGTCCTCTGTATTACTAACTTATTCCCTTTTTATTTTCTTTTTTTTAAGAGCTTCAACATATATTTTTTTTTTCTTATTTTTGAAAGTAGTGGCCACCCCTTTCTCTTTTTCAAATTTGATACATGTCTTATCTGAAATTATAATATCTTTGACTTTCTAATATCTTATTCAACATATTAGTGTTATTCTCAAATTTTGAATCATTGGCTACTCTATCATTGATTGCTTTATTTAATTTCTCAAAATCTACTTTTAAAGAAGTAATTTTAATAACATACTTTTCACATTCTTTACTTAATTTTTTCAACTGTGCCATTAGATCTTCTTCATTCTTGTTGGATTTTTCAAAGTGTGCTTATAGATCTTCAATTGTTTCTTTTGACTCATTTTCATTTTTTTTGGTCTGGAGATTTAATATTTGATTCTTCTTCTCAAGAGATTTTAAATCTTCTAAGGCAAAAATGAGTTCTCCTTCTAGATCATTTGTATTTTTGCTTATGGAGGCATCTTCATATATAGCCATGCATATAATCTCTTCTTCTAAATTGCTGACTTCACTATCTTCATTTGAGCTAGGATCTTTAGAATACAAACTCTTTTTCTTGAATCCCTTCTTAAAATTTACATTAAAAATATTTTTTAATGTAGAATTTTATTCTTCATTTTCACCATTACCCTTATATGGGCACTTAGCTACAAAATGTCTATTTTTTCCATAATTAAAACATTTAAAAGGTAATTTTCCTTGATATTTATCTGTGCCATTTTTTATTTTGTAAATGAATAGAGATCCATTTTCATCTTCATCATCACTAGAAATATCACTTGATTCTTAAATCTTAATCTTCTCTTTCTTTGATGTCTTAAAGGCAAATTCTCTCTTTGAGGGTTTCTCTTGTTCGGTTCACATCTCATATGCTGTAAGAATACCATGTAGCTCATCCATCTTTATCTTGGCTAAATTTTTTATTTCTTCAATTGCCAAAACTTTTGCATCATATCTCAATGGTAGAGATCTCAAAACTTTTTAAACCACAATTGATTCTTCTAACTTTTCTCCAAGACCTTGAATCTGATTAACTATTTGATCAACCCGTAAAAGATAACTTGCTATATTTTTTTCCTTTTCCATCTTCAAGCTCTCAAACTGTCTTCTAAAAGTTTGAAGCTTAGCTTTATAAACCTTTCCATCACCTATGTAAATATTCTCAAGTTTTACCCAAGTTTTATGAGCAGATTTACATTGCATAACGTTAACAATTTTTTATTCACATAAACCATATAAAATAGAATTTAAAGCTTTAGCATTATTTTCATTTTATTTTTTTTCTGCTAGAGTAGTTACAAGTGTCTATATCTCTTCATATTCCTCCACCACTACTTGCCAAATGTCGAATCCAAGGGCCATCAAATAAGTATTCATCTTTATGATCCAAAAAACATAATTCATCCCATCAAACAAAGGTGCCTTATTTATAGAAAATCCTTCATGTGATCCAGCCATTATGCTTTCTCGATCTACCTTCAAGATATAAAACTTTTTTAAAAGGAACCTGCTCTGATACCAATTGTTAAGCATAAAATATACTGAGGGGGGGTGAATCAGTATATTAAATATCTTTTTACTTAATCTGATTTATTTTCTTTAACCAATTAATCACATATTCAAGATATGCAATAAAACTAAAATAATAATATGCACCACACAAGAGAGAGAGAGAGAGAGACACCATATTTTTACGTAGAAAAGCAAAGTGGGAAAAACATGAAGAACAATCTCAAGTATATGAATGAGCACCAACTCAAAATATGAAGTTCACAAGCACCAACTTGTAAGAGCACCGACTCCTTTTTTGAGCACCAACCCATAGGAGCACCAACCCCTTGCAAATATTTGTGAGCACTAACCCCTATTGTGTATAAAACACAACTATCTCTTAATGTTTCTTACTCAGCAAATGATAGAACTCTATAATATCTCCTACTTTTCTCTCTTAAAAAAATACAAACCATGCACTCTCTTGCATATTACAAATGGCTTCTCAAGCTTTTATTTATAGCTTTCCAAATGACCTTTGAAATTCACCCTTTGTAACCCTTCAATCGTCATGGAAAATGGTGCCAAACTTCTATGACCCTTCATATCCTTGCATTTGAAAATTCATATGGTCACTCTTCATAAGAAAAAGCATCCTTTCCTCTTTTGTCTTTATCTTGGTGAATTTTAATATTCCTCAAAGGGTCCCTTCATGAAAAAATGTGTCATACCTCTTTTGTCTTCACATGGTGACTCTTGGAATTCCTCAAAATGATTATTCATGAGAGAATGCATCCCATTCCTCTTTTTTATTTTACCCTGTGACTGTTTGACTTCTCCATGGTCCTATTTTAACTTATATGAAACCAAAAATATATTCATTAGTATGAAATAAATATTAACACATATTAGCCAAGATATCAATATTTAAAACACCATTAAATGCAATGGGGCCTTTATCACCAATAATGCTAGAACTTTGACATCAATGATAATATTTCCAATAAAACTAAATTGATAGCCTCAATGTTTATTGCTAGTTACTTTTGATTACCCTATCATGCCATTGAATTTATCAAATAAAAATTTTGACATATAAGTTTTCTTAAAAAATAATGGATTGTAAATGTCTTAGGGGTCATAATAATAATAATGTGGTCACTGCAAAATATAGATTTATTTTCTTTATATCTTAACCAATATCCTTAGTGACCATTATACCTCGAAAGGATCAATAGCCTATATACTATAAAATGTTAACCATTTCAAATCATATTATCACCTACCAATAGAATGACCATATTCACATAATAAAACAAGTATAAGGTACCATATTTACATTATAGATTGGAATTATTAAGAATTTTCAATTTAAAAATAAAGAAATGGGAATATGTAGAAGAAAACTATTGTTAACATGAAGGATAATGTAGAGTTGCATCTTATGCTAGTTTTAAACTTTTAATTATCAGGTTGCATTTTTTGTAAATGAGTTGAAAAGGCATATATTATATACATGCAATTGACAATGTTCTTTTTATTTTTGAAATTACAATTATATAATATCAGAGTAGATGGAAATTATGAATGAACTAGATGTTATAATTAAAAAATATAATAGTTGCAATTAAAAGAAACAAATTAATGTTTGTTTTTATTTTGTTGTGATCAACACTGAATGGATGTGCGTTTTCATTATTGTAGTGCAATTGAGTTTCAATTGACACTTTTAACATTGTTTAAGGTTTGAGTTAAAATTAAACTAGTCACCAAATATTATTTTAGGACCCTAGGTCATGTCATTATGACATTTAAAATCTAATTTCTCATATTTACATGGAAAATTTGTAACTCCCTTTATAAAAATTTAAAACCTAATATTTATGTTTTAAATAAATAAAAGTGTCTACCCCTTCCATACATCCAAAGTCATAAAACCTAAATTTTCCATGGCCTCTTCATACTTAATTTAGGCCTAAGGTTCTCTCACAAAATATGTACTAAAAACAAAATATATTTTAACAAGCCCACAAACTACTTCCTTCACAAATTATGTACCTCATGACCTTCCATGTATTTCATTGGCCTATGGTATTTCCACACCTATAGATTTTGATTACATTAACCTTATATCTGATGTCTTACATCTATATGAAATTAGATCTATTTATAATTAATTTTTAATTTATATAATAAAAAATCCATGTGGAGATCACTATAATATTTAACATTTCACCTACTCCCATAACCCCATGGCCACTAATCGATTGATGCATGATGTTTATTTTGGACCTCAATATTTATTTAAGTTACTCATGAATTTATGGGCATGTAATGTTTGTTTGTGATTACTTTGTTGAGAAATATAAAAGCAAATGTGTAAAATTATAGGGAAAAATACATATAATAATAGGTTTACGTCAAGTGACCATCAAATCAAATCTATTCTCATGATCTCATCACCCCATGACCTATAGGTGATTAACACATGTCCACCAAAGTTTTTTGAAGTGTTTCTTAAGGTATATGTTTATTTTATGTAAATTATCAAAGAATTATGTGATCATTAAGTATTTATTTATAGTTTGTAGGTTCATGTATTTATTGAGGTTACAATAAAGAAAATGAAATTACATGAACCAAATTATGTTATCATACACATAAATTAACATGATAATTTTCATATATTTAATCACCTAAGGTTAGATTGATATGGCCAATGAAAATATGATGTGATGGATAGTATATTGATTTATTTTGTTCAGTTGAGGTGCCTAAATGTGCTAAGAAGTAAGACCTAGAAGTGAAGGTTGGTTTTAATGATCTATCTGCATAGAAATTTTGGTATCGAGTGATATTGGATGTTTGTGTATATATATATATATACACACACACACACACACACACACACTCTAAAGTTTAATAAATAAATGATTTAAAAATGGTTGTTATTAACACATTTACCTTGTTGGGTTAATTCTTGATTTCAATGACATAAAATCTCTAGGAAAGCCTTCAATGTCTTGAAAGTTTGGAGAAAATATTCCAAAATTCACTATTTTATTCCTATTCACATTTATCAACATATAATTTACTATAGTTATTTTTTCATAAGATTATGTTATTTCTAGATATATCCACATTAGGTAGACAAGGGCACACTATGCTTGTGTTTTAAAATGTAGAATTGTCCCTTACACACTAACAATTTTTTTTTAGAAGATATGTTTCCTAAAAAAATTCCTATGTATGTCAATGGATAAGTTATCATAAATATTCAAAAGATATATTTCTTAAATAACATAAATGGTCACACTTGAAAGGACCTAGTTGTCATTGGATAATTTTTTTTCATGATTTCAAAAGCATCTATCTTTTGAGTAAAGGCTTATATTATAATTTTTCTACAAGTTTTAAGTCCTTTAACCAAGCCTAAAATTTATTATTATAAGTTGAGGACATCCTTTTATCAAGCATTATAATAAAATTATATAATTTGCATTAATATGATCTTCCCTAAAGTGATAACTACATTGGATCAAGGCCATTTGGGCTGAGTAGGTAACACTCATTCAACAAGGGGTTTTCTAAGAATATTTCAAAAATTCCCACATCTTGTATTTTTTCCCTTTTGCATTTGATCTTCTTTATGTGATTGTACAAGAATATGTACTAATTTTATAGGTATTCCAAGTGTCAAATCAAGCCCCACATAGAAATATATTATAACCAAATATAGGTGAAAAACCCAAATTTTATATCTAGTGCACAACCTAATAGGACAAAGTCTTAGTAGAGGACAATCACACACTATGATTCTATTTGCCTTATATGAAATTGTCCCAATAGATAATGAGCCTCTATTTTATAATGAATATGTGTTATAAGCTTATGTAATATGGTCATAGCTTACATAAAATTAAAACATTTGGACATAAATTAGTTGTAAGGATAATTCTCTATCCCTAGCCCTAGTTTCTACTTTTATCAATTTATAGCTTCTATATATTTTATATATCTATGCATTTAATCTATTCTGTCATATGCACCATATTATATTATATCTCAATATTTCACATTTATAATTATATTTAATTATAATTCATAATTAATTATAGTGTAAACATTTTTGGGGAACCCTCTATAGTTACAACATTATTTATTGCTTGTTTATTTTTTATTTTAGGGTTTTAGTTTGATTTTATAAGTTCCTAAGACTGAAATAATATAGTTATCAACCTTGGATATTATATGTAACATTCAGATTCATTTTTTTACTTTAGATTAATCTGACACCAAATGTTTTTGTCTTTTCCTCATAGAAATACCAACACAAACACTTTTTCTTTTGATTTCCGGCTGAATATTATTATTTTTGTTAGAGAATAGATTTATTATTTTCCCATATTTTTTATTATGTCATTTCCCCTCACTCAGTGATTTCCTAATTTGAGGGATAAGATTTCTTAGGTGTACTTGGAGTTACAATTTAACCATATGAATATGAAGTAACTCCCTTAAGCAACTATTATGGGTATGGGAGTTAATATTTTATTCTTGTCTTTTCTACCACTTTTCATGGAGTTTCGGTGAGGAGTTACACATATACTTACCTATATGTACATCTCTCATTTGTGAGATTGTTTCAATATAGTGTTGGATACTTTCTATAAATCTCTTTTGCATTATTTCATTTTTTTATTTCATTTTTTTATTTCATTCAACTTTTAGTTATGTTGTGCACTTTCTTGACCTATGTTTTCATTTAAATTATCTATCCACTTGATCTAGAGATTGTGGTGTCCACCATGATATAGTATTAGAGCCATTATGGTATATGAATTCCTAGATTTTTATTTACTATTAGTCATTTTAAATCTTGAGTTTATTTACAAAAATTATGAAATATTTGTCTTCACAATCCACATTTGAGGGCTTTGTAGTATACTATGAGGTATTTTTTTAGAGGGTATATAATTTTTAGGATGTATTTTTTGCATGTTTGTTAGTATGGTGAGAGAGAGAAATAATAGTGAATTCACATAATTCTAACAATAATTTTATAACATTCAAATGATGTATTCATAGCCTAAAACATTATGGATCTCAAAACTTCAAAGTTATTACACTCTATAAATGCATTGTAATCCTCCCATGGCCTCACAGACTTCCACAACCCCCCACATAGGCCTATAATAATCCTCTCATGATAGGTTAGAGTGAGTTTCAACTCATTCCATCTATCATTAATATCATGGACTGAACCCCTACTTAAATATACCTAATCTACTTCAATGGTATAGTGCAGATTGGTGTTAGCTTTCCTCTAGTTTATAGGAAACATCATGTTAATATTTCAAGCATGTATCCTCCATGGATGCCATTTTTTAATCCATTAGTGGCACCTAAGGTTCTCCTTATACAAAGCTAAGTCAAGAACAAATTAATACTTAAGCCTTAAAATTTAAACAATTTTTTTTATTAATATTTGAAAAAAATAGCTTATTCTTTATTTTACCCCTCTAGAATTTTTTTATTGAGTTGCACATGTAGAGATGCATAAGAGGATTAGTTAAGACTTTAAAATTAATTTCTAGAGGTCTCTGATTTGATTCTATCACTTTTATGTAAGGTTATACTTTTTAAATCCTTTAGTACATTTAAATTTTGTTCTTTTTAAATTAAAATAGGTTATTAAAGACAATCAAATGATATATTATTTAGGTTTTGATTGGTAACTCATAATTAAGTATTATTTTGTTCAAAAGTACATAGTTTCCCCCCATCCATTGGTCTTATATATTTTGTAAAACACACTAAAATTATAAAGTAACAAAACAAGGGGGTTTGATCAAAACTAATGTCATGGGGTGTTTTCTCATGGTTCATCTTTTTCTTCCATATTTCTTGTATGTTCCTATTATATAAAACAACAAAATTAAAATACTACTAAAAAAAAATCTACACAATGGATACAAGTTTGATTAGTATTCCGATTCCATTTAAATATCATGAATGTAAAATCAAAATGCAAATTATTCTAAGGAGTAAAGGTTTACATCACATTACAATGGGTTTGGAAACTGAACCAAATGCAAATACAAAAAGAGTTAACAAGTACAATCATAATGATGAAGCCTATATATTGATGTGTCTTTCTATGTATTTTGATCTCTTATTTCATATATAACCTTCTAAAACACCCAATTAAGTGTGGACCATTTTGAAAAAGCTCTTACGGAAGTAAGATGTGATGAGAGGTCACGAACAAAAAAATGAACTTATTAGTGTAAGTCCTAATAAATTTGACACCCTTTAGTATTTATTCACCAAGTTCAAGTCTTTGATATTACATTTGAAAGAATGTGTAACAAAGAATAAATATGACTAACTAATTCTTTCTATACTCTTAAAACTAGGTCCTAATTACTCAATCTTTGTCTCTACTTTTCATGCCACTAATAGTACTCTAGGAACATGGAAAATACCCTCTCTATATGCCTTTATTAATAACTTTCATAAATTTAATACATATAGGCACATTGAATTCCTCAAAACCTCAATCCCTAATTACTAGGAATGGGAAAACAAAGGCTTCAAACAAAGATAAGAAGAAAGAATCAACTTCTACTAAAATAAACATTTAAAATTCCTCTTGTAGTGATAAACCTAAGAAATAAAACGTTAAGTGTGTCTATTGAAAGAAAAATAGACATGATAAACATAAGTGCATGAAGAAATATATTTCCCACCTAATTGATCTTATATAAAATAATAATAGAGGTGTTTTTGACTCTATCAAGCATAATTCATCAACTCTAGATTATTAAGTCAAAGGTAAAGGAAAATAGAAATAAAATGGAAAGGCACTTATATTAGTTGTAGCTTCAAAATATTCATGAGTTATTGATTTGGGTGCTTCCCACTACATGGGATCTTAATAGGTTGAGTTTTATTCCATAGAGCATTGCAGCATGTCTTCAATCACTTTGGGTGATGACACTTTTGTATCTATTTTATGGAGAGGGTCTATTAAAATTGAATAATGAACATTAAATAATGTTATAATTATTCCATATGTTTCAATTAATCTCCTATGAATGTACCAAATCACTCATATAATTAAGGGCATGAGGGTGTATTTTTTACTAGATTAAGTTATCATTAGAGAGTTGTATAAGGAATCTATAGTAGTAGTGGGAATGGAAGATCACCAAGAAATGTTATATACCTTATCACTTTTGCACCTAATTATTCTCTGACTGTATTGCTGACACTTCAAAATGGAGCTAGAAAACTATGGCTTGAGTAGTTTGACCACCTTAACTATCACTACATATTACAATACAACAAAAAATACATGATCATGGGCTTACCTCATCCACTTATATAAGGGTATTTGTGAGGGTTTCACCCTTGGGAAGCATATTGAAGAGAAATTTGATAAAGGCAAACCTTGAAAGGATTCAAAAGAAATGGACTTAGCACATAGTGATGTATTTCAACCTTTTTGTAGAATATATTTCATAATGGCTAAGTATGTTCTCACCTTTATTGATGATTTCTGAAGGTACACATGGGTATACTTTTAAAAGAAGAAATATGAATTTTTGGACAAGTTTTGAGACTTCAAAGTTCTTGCATATAAATAATATGAGAAATACATCAAGTTTATTAGAAATGATAATGTGGGTGAGTAGATCAATAGCATATTTAAACATTTTTGCATAACAAAGGGGATTGATTTATATTTTATAGTTCCATATAATCCTAAAAAAAACTAAGTTGCAAAACATAAGAATAGATCCTTGAAAAAGATGGAAAATTATATAATTTACTCAAAGTCAATTGCACCACAGTACTATGCCAAAGTAATGAATTATAATTTATAAATTTATAATAGGGTTTTTGAAAAATATTTAAAATGAATAACTCTCTTTAAATCCTAGTACAATAGGAAACCCATAATTGAGAATTTTAGAGTTTTTTGATCCCTAGCTATGGCACATATAACTAAGAAGAAATAAAAATCTATGGAACCTCAGAGTAAGCCTTACATATTCATATGTTATCTAAATGGTGCCAAATGGTAGAAAATTAATAATTTAACCACATGAGTTGTTCATCAAGAGAAGTGATCCATTTTAGGAGAGTCCCACAAATTCAACACTTGATACTTCTCCCTTTTCATTAGACATACTTGGATTTTATTCAAATCATTTAGATCAACTTGATTACATTCTATAGGTTGAGGATACTTCTTCTAGTTCTAATAGAGTGAGTTGTGATGGGGACTCATCTACATCCACATCTAGATACACTTACGAGGATGATGTTTCTCAACTTGACTCATCCACTTAAAGTCATCTTTAAGCTAGGAAGACATTACAGAGCACATGTATATATGTTGGGGAACTTTAAAATGATAGGCTAATATGTCTAGAGTTTCAAAGTGAGTTACATGCTTTTCATGCCTCTGCGTTTGATCCATAAACTTTTTAAGAGGCATCTAACATTCCTAAGTGGGGTTATACTATGCATGATGAATATAAATCCTTACTAAAGAATCATACTTGGGACATGGAACTTATTCCTAAGGGAAGAAATATATATCAATGTAGATGGATATATTAGACTAAATCTATAGAAGATGGATCCATTAATAAGTTTAAAGTGTGATTGGTCATAAAAGGTTTTTCACAGGTGTCTATCATTAAAAACACCAAAAACATTACACCAGTTATGGAAATGAACTCTATCAAAATCACACTTACTATTTCTACAACCAATCATTAGGATGCTTATTATATGGATACGAAGAGTGTCTTTCTTCACTATGACCTTGAGGAGGATATTTATATAGAGTAAGAACTAGGATTTATCAAGGATTTTTCCTTTATGTGTAGAGTTTAGAAATTATTATATGGCATCAAAATAGGCCCTTTGGACTTGGTATTCTAAGATGGATTCCTTCATTTTATCTACAGGGTTCAATCTATGTTATTCAAATCCAAACGTCTATCTCTTGTGGTAAGATGATTAACTTTTGATTGTAGTTCTATATGTTGATGATACTATGCTCACCGAAATCTCTTCCTCAACTATTATAGTGGTGAAATAGGCTCTTCAAGACATAATATCTATGATAGACTGGGGCTTGTTACATTCTATATTTTAGACCTAGATTTATTAGCCAACTTAGGGATCACTCTTACACATCGTAATTATCTCTTCATCTACTTACTCAGTTTCACATGGATAACTGTTAGCCAACTCCAACTCCCTTTCTATCTAGTGTCAAGCTTGATGTAAATTGTACTTCACATTTATGTGATACTACCCTATATTGTAACTTGTCAATAACCTTATCTACTTGACACATACTAAACTTGAAATGGGCCTAGTCTCCAAATTCATATAAGAACTCCATGAGCTACACTAGATTGAAATTAAGAGGATATTACATTACATTTGGGGAACACATATATTTGGTATTCATTAAAAATTTAACATTAAAATTAACTCAATTTTCTATACTGGCTTAGATTAGGCCAGTGATATTTAGAATCACAAGTCCACTTTAGGTTATAGTTTATCCATTGGTTTATGTGTGATTAGTTGGTCAAGCAAAAATAAAAATGTTATTAATTAATCATCTACTGAATTAGAATATATAGGAGATGTAAATGCTACCACTAAGACTATCTAGCTTTAGGGGATCCTCACAAAGTATGGTATCTATTTTAGATGACCTATAGTTATCTACTATGATAACTAGAATACTATTGAGATTTTTAGGAATATGATCCACCATTAACAAACCAAACACATAGAGATTTAAGGAGGTCATTCATGAGTAAATAATTGATCTTATATATTTGTAAATGATAGAGATCAAACAATGTACATATTCAATAAACCTTTCACAAAAAATAATTATCTTCACTTATGGGCTCTTCTTGAGGTTCAGCATACTACAACATCATCTTTTAAGGGGCCTTCTAGCTTCTTATTTATGTCTCCCTCTCTCTCAATTTTTTTTTGTTGTGGGTGGGTGTGGAGATTATTTTCCTATGGGTTTTCTCAATTTTTCTAATTTATGAGAGATTTCTTTGTACATACGTAATTCATTAGTGATTATTATCGAGACCCATTTATTTTACCCACCTAAGATATTATTATTGGGGTATGTTAAATAGGCATTTATTATTTTATCCATTTATTTATTATTTATTTTTTCCCTCACTTAGAGTTTTTATAGATTCATGGATAAGATTTTTTAGTTGCAATTGGAGTTACAGTTTGATTAGATGAATATGAAGTAACTCCCTTGAGTAGTTATTCTAGATATGGGAGTTACTCTTCTATGTTTGTCTCTTTTTCCACTTTTCATGGAGTTTTTCAAGGAGGAGTTACACATATACTCATTTATACGTACATATCTCAGATATGAGGTTTTCTAATGGAGTTTTTGGTATTTTTTCAAAATCTCTTTTGTATTTTCTCTTGTTTTTTATTTCTTTAAACTTCCAAATATGTTGTAAACTTGGTTAACTTGTGATTTCATTGAACATGTTCATCCACTTGATCTAGAAATCCTTGCATCCACCTCAATAGTTTTACTATTAAAAACATTTCACTTTTATTTTACTTCATTTTTATATCTTTAGATTTTTAGAAATTATGTTTCACCTATTTTAAAAGTACTTAACTAATATCATGAAGGGATACATGGTGATTTATTTATAGACATCATGGCATGATGGGTTTTGATTGAATACTCATATCCATAGTACAAATATAAACATAAATTTTAATTTCCACATCCTCATGGTATAATAAAAATGCATAATATTTCATTGTTACACCAATAAGAAGCCACTTTTATCCATCTAATTTTTGGTGTACCTAAGAGGAGTGTATCACCTAGGTAAGTTACTCTACATTGTACCCTTAAAACTAGGGTTAATGGGATACATGAATGTTTATACCTTATTAGTTAGTGCTCTAAATATTGGAATGACTCTAATCAAGGAATGAACAAGTAAATCTGAGAGCTAAGAAATCATTCAAACCCTTACCTCAATCTCTCTTTTTCCATGATTTTTCTTAGAATTATATTTTTAGTTATTATATTTGATTGATTCATTTTGTATACATATTCATAATTATATAGATTCATTGTATATGACTAGAGTAAAAAGTATTTATTTTACCTAGACTTCTAATGGGTTCATTTATATAATGTTTCTTTTATAGTGTAATAGTATTGATCAAATTATTGTAAACTATTATTTTGATTTTCATGATGAAATATAGTATGTACATTATATATTTATATGCAATGATATTTACAAGATAACCTTAGAAATATTTCACTCATAAGCCAATTTATATTGTTATAACATTCAAAATAGTTCTTTTTCATTTTTTATACATGCACCTCATAATGTCCATGTTGTTAATCATATACGAGGTAGAGACTCACGCATACCTTATTTTTCACTAGTAGAAAATAATCAACCAAAATGATATGATATTTTAGATCAAATAAAGAATAATAATGAAAAAAATCCATATTAGATCCTTTTTTTTAAAAATGTAATGTATAAGGATGTTTTATATGAAGCCTTAAAAACTACTCTTTTACAAAATAATTTTGAACCTTTGTATGTAACTTCTATCATTAATACCATTTAAGGGGCAAATGAAATCATTTAATTTGAGAATGAATAACTTCCCCCATGTCATATTATCAACCACTATTTACCCTTGTATATCCATGTTTTCCTACATAATAAGGTGGTAAAATGAATGCTTGTTGATAATCGTTATGGTTTAAACATTTGTAGTACATAACTATTAAATTTTATAGGCATAATGATAAATGATCTCACCATTCAAATATGAATATTCTTGGATTTGATAATATCCCATGCCAAGTACATGGGTAGATGACATTGAATATCACCAAAGGCCCATGTAATATTTATATGGTTTTTCAAGTTATGCCTAATGACCTTAATTATAAATAGTTATTATTATGATATTGGATTCATTTCATGAATCTTATTCTCTCCACTTTGCATGCATTTCATAAATTTAGATATCACATACATGCACACACATGCGTGTACACACACACACACACACACACACACACACACACACACACACACACACACACACACACACACACACACACACACACATTTGAATCATGATAATTTAAAATATTATGCCATACTGCATCATATTGATACTTATATTCCATATACGTGAATTTTATCTTAATACATACCATTGTTTAATCCAAAAATTAAGGATATTTTTCTTGCAATGAACATGATTGACTATTATTCTTGATCTAACCAATGTAGTTTTAGACATA
This sequence comes from Torreya grandis, assembly GCA_037957365.1. Classification (NCBI taxonomy): domain Eukaryota; kingdom Viridiplantae; phylum Streptophyta; class Pinopsida; order Cupressales; family Taxaceae; genus Torreya; species Torreya grandis. The sequence goes on along the minus strand of JARHVA010000016.1, from coordinate 12,200,906 downwards.
AATATGTATAAGAATATAAATAAGCTATTGGACAAGAAATGAATAATCATGATCAAGGTATACTTTATCCTATTTTACCCATTCCTAAAGAAGGAAAAGTAGTCCTTGGGTATAGTAATGCATTTAATCTTGATAAACATCATCCTATTAAGTAATCACCCATAATTATGTCTACTAATATTTAGTGATTAGAGATTCATACTCAAAATAACCATGTATCATAATTATATTTAATATATCCTTAGCTCATTTTTGATACCATTTCAAAAAAAAATTTAACATTGGATGAATTTTAAAATGATGAGTTTATTTTGGAATACCTTGGTACATAAAATATCTCCCTTATTTACATCATAATAAATGATTTCTTTGACAAACCAATGCATACACTAATTTTTAAGAAGGCAATGATTATATACTAGAAACTAAATCAGGTGGTCCTAATATTCTTCCTATGACTTAATTTATGGAAGATATAAGAACATTAATTAATGAATAAATAATATATTTTCACTTTGGAACTAAAAACAACCCATGGCCAGTACTATTGGCTACCATGTTAAAGGATGGTGAAGGTAAATATTTTTGAAAAACTCTACATGCTTACCCTAAGTTATGTGAATAGGCATATGAATATATACACCATATAGATAATGAGGTAGCTATGGATACCATTGTATTATATCTTAATATCAAACTAGACAAGAAACATATAAGGGATACCATTAAAAAGGTGTTTTTTTAATTCAAAAGTGAAGTTGAATGAATTTTAGATGATGGATTTATTCATGTTATTGATTATCCTAAATGTGATTCTAATATTATCCTAGTAATAAATCAAAATGGACACATCCAGTGTTTTACAGATTACCAAGATCTCAATAGAGCTTAACCTAAGGATGACTTTCCACTTCCAAACATAGATATTATTATGGATTCCATAGTAGGATATGTGATGTTATAATTTATGGATGATTTTTATAGATATAACCAAATTAATATTAATCTTTTTGATTAAGAGAATCCATTATTTATCATACCATGGAAAACATTAATTTATACTATCATCACCTTTGGATTAAAAAAATAATGGAAACTTATCAATGAGACATGACTCATATTTTTAATGATTACATTCATAAAAGATCTGAAGATTACATGGATAAATTATTTTAAAAATACAAATATTGAAAATACCATTACATTGATTTAGGAAAAATATTTGAAAGAATGAAGAAATATAATAAGTGTTTAAATACAAAAAAGTTCACTATTGGAGTTAAAATAGATAATCTATTAGGTTTTATCATCCCCAAATGGGTGAATAAGTTAACTCTAATAAATTAAAATATAAAATTGATATATCACCACCACTGAGTGTTAATAAACTTAGATGTTAAAATAATGAATTCAAGCTATATGATCTATTGTGGCTTAATTGGTAGTTGTTTAACCCTAAACTGATATGAGTCAATACAATATAGGTTTAGAAATACATAAATGAATAAGTACAAGGGTGATATATATATATATATATATATATATATATATATCATGACAATTAGTTATAAAGTCAAATAAATAATATTTTGAATTTAAATGTTGAGATATACTAAAAATAGAAAATATAACTATTGATTGATATTGTAATAAGTTAAAAACAAGAGTACTTAGCTAGTTTACTATGTACATGAAGATATGATATGGAATAATATAGTAGACTACATATATATTCTAGATCAATAATTAGGCTATATAAATTTTCATTATGTGGCCTTAGGCACTTATGTCAGATCTAAACGGTTGTGTCAATGCATCTATTTGAGTTGGACACGTGTATCTAGTATGGAATATTGACTAGATCTAGATACAAACACCTAAAACCTTCTATGTTTTCTATCACCTTTGATCTAATTTATATAGACATTATGAACATATGGTCACTCATTATCAAATGATTAAACTCTAAATTTATCACCTTTGGAGTGACTTTGGAAAAAATGGATTAATCAGCACACCATATCGATCTACCCCAAGGACCCCTCTATGAATGGGTTCTACTTACGTAGAAAATAATATGAGTATGGAAATATAATTATTTAATTATTCCCTACATGTTTTATTGTGTGTGCATAAGGATACAATGTGTGATAAGCAAGTATATATAGTGACCTAGACAGTACACTCTACCTTATAACTTGGAAAAAATGGATCATGGAATGATCCTTCAGTACTTTATACCTATAGGTGGGATATACCTATGACTAAAATTTAAATAATAAAGAACAAAGAATATTTTCTCATGTGAATGCTTAATTGAGTGTTTTTGGTAATATGACTTGTGAGTTTTTTGGTCTTTTCACTAGGTGGGGAATGAATGAGGGTTGATATTATATATATACTAATCCATTTTGTAGATATATTAAATTAAACCACTTAGGTTGACCATAAGGATACATTTCATTTACAAGTTTTATGACTTTAGGGAACTAGACACTTAGTTTGACACAACATACTAGCATTAACGTAGGCATCTAACTAGGATGCAAGTGTCCAAGAAGAAAGAAAATAGGTACATGTACAAAACTTATAGAGGATGATAATAAATATGTTTATATAATTTTTAGTAGTATATAAGGCTTACTCATCATAATAACATATTGTCACACTAAGAGATAAGTAATAGGCAAAAAAGATAGTTGATTCAAGCCTTTCTATAGGTGGGAAGGTCTTAGGATATAGAGGGTGCAACCATGAGAAGTAATTGTCAAGTATATAAGACTGAGGTTATACACAATTTATATTTAGTTTCTACATTCCCCCATTTAATCTTAGTAATAAAATTTCTAATTTATAGGATAATAAATGTGTACCTATGTATGTATAACACACCTTGTCTTTGCATGAGTTCCACTTGACTATTTTACTAGTGACTGATATGTAACCAATATATTTTTATATTATATAATCAATGTATATAGTATATAATTGACATAACTTGAAAGACATAAAATTAAAAAGAGAAAGGTTAAGATTACACCTATGTATCGATATAACCATCTTACCTTTTGGCAATTTAATTTGAAGATATGCTTCAATATGAGTCATTGGAGTTGAGATTAGGAAATTTTGAAAACCTGTGAGTGTATATATATGAATATTTGAGGACAAATTTCCCCAAACTTAGATAAAATTTGAGTTTCCACATGACAATTAAGATTATCTCAACTGTGCAACCAATCATACTTATAACCTAGTGAGCATGAGTGATTCAAGAAAAATCACACTATAAATATAGTGAGGGTGTAGGATTTAATAAATACATCCTATTAAGTTAGTATTATTTAGTGATCTAATCATCTCAACCTTTCCAAAAGTGAACTAACTACTACAACAAATTGGTTCA
>JARHVA010000016.1:12165000-12192500 GCA_037957365.1 Torreya grandis | reverse complement strand
AGATAAATAACAATAAAAAATACCATTTCAAACAAAATATAATAGTGAATTTAATACATGTTTTGTATCCGACAAAATATATCCTAATTTTCAGGCCCATTATTGTAGGTTACATGATATTTTTATGTGTGAAATCACACACAAAATAAAGGTACATGTAATTATCCTAGTCTACTTTGAGAATGAAAATTAATATATTGACATTTGAGGGGGAAAAATAATATTAAAATGGAATTTTTGTGTACTTCATAAAATAAGCTTACATAAATGTTTAGGTAAATGCACACTATTACAATATTATTTCATTTTCAAGCTTTTATAATCTTGTCTAAACCAACACCAAAATCAACTAAACTTACAAGCCCAACTACTTTTGACTAAACTAGCCTTTATAAAATATAATGATATAAGTAATTAATTATTACCATTAATTACTACCTAATACTAAAATAAATTAACTTATTTTATTCCTAAGGGGGTGTCTCACACATTGGATACATTTCATGACTAACTATACTAACTAAAATACCAAAAAATAATATTTCGATCACAAGAACCAACATAACACCCTTGTTCCAAAAGGGGATTATTTTTTTGATCAAGAGTAAATGATTATGAACCCATCCAGAAAAATATATGATAACCAAGAAACTAAACCTTTGTACATCCTTGTAGTAATCAACTAGTGTTATTTCACATAGGCTCTGATTTGGACATAAATGATGCCACTTACATAAAGCTAATCAGATTCTAACATGAATATGAGAATTAACTTAGTGATACTCATCCCCTATGACCATATATACCTATATTTTAGTATGATATACATATGGGCATAATAAACTACATTGACCCATACCTTAATTATACTTTAGTACATATAATATGACACATCTACTAGAATGCCCAATAATATTGACCACTTTTCCAAACACTAATAGTACTAACATCACTTTATAAAATGTTAGAATCACTGATGACTGATAAAAACCAAATTAGCATCTTCATTCTATTAGATAAGAGGTGAGAAGTTATGTAAAAAAACATCACTAGACAATAGGGCTTCTCCACATCAATGATATCAAATAACTCAAAAACTAAAATTTGGACAAAAATTTAAAAATATTACCAATAAAAAAATCTACTACATTGAAACCTAATATTAAGGTAGAAATGAACATGAGATGGGTGATTTTATTTATTTATCAGGTTATTTGATCTTAAAGATTATCTAAACCCTAAAATTTAAGTTTATCTTTGACAACAATTATAGTGAGAAACAATTTTACATTCATGATTTTCTCATACAAATAACCCATTTTTAAACTTATGAAAACATTGTGATCTTGGATTCAACCAAAATTGAACTCATTTTACATTGTGTACTCTTTAGTTATCTAATTTAATACATTTTTCACAAAATTAAAGAGGGAAAAGATCCATATAAAAAATAAAATGATGGTGGTCTTAAAATTTCCCAAAATATAAAAAATAATTACTCACATTCATTTTTCCCATTTAAAAAAATGTTTGAAATCTTGTGTACATAGGCTATACCAATATAAATTAAGTAATTTTAAAAAATGGCCTTAAAGTTTGTGTGAATGGAACACTTATCCTCCTAAAGTCTCAATTTTTTTAAAATAAATTCTTGATCAAATCCTATTAGCTACCACATGCATTTGATTCAACTTCAAGCATGCATTTGAATTAACTATATAAACTAACTTCAGAAATTTGTGAAATTTATGCAGAATGTAATAGATAAGGATTGAAATTGTGACCTCTCCTTTGTTATTGTATTCACTTTATAAAATAACCAACTCAAATATGTAAGGTATGAAGACATAAAATCTATAATGTATATATGAACCAATTTAAAAAAGAATGTCTCAAAAGAAACATAATATTTTCCCTTATCCAACAAACATAAAATGCCTAGCACAACCTTTGACTTGAAAATATAGGTTAAAAAACTTTTTCCAAGGATTTAAAATGGGTCCAACACATATTTTTCCTATAAAATAATTTATTGTATGAATTTTCGATGCCATCCATAACTTTTCAATCCCTTGTACAATAATTCCAATGCCCAACAAGTAGTTACAACACCCAACAAGTATATTTAATGCCCTTTATTTAGTTTTCAATCCTTTTCCTCCTTAGATATTATTTATACAAATAAAATACCTTATTATCATATTTAAATGTATTATAATCTCTTTTTAATTCCATAGATAGTTTTAAATCCCCTGTCAATTTAAATGATGCTTTACAGAAAATTTGCATGCCCCAAACACACTTCAAGTAAAGGTTTCAGTGCACCTAGTTAGTAAATGGTACCCTTTAGGAAATTTAAAAAAAATTTAGTGTATTTTCACAATATTAAAACATGTTTATATCCTTTATCATTTTTTGGGAAGAGAAAAAAAGATTCAGTCAATGATTACAATGCTTTTCTTCTCTACTTAACACTCCAAGCACACAGAAAAATAAAAAAAACAACAATTTTAACAAACCTTACATTTAATAAATAAATTAAACTATTTTTATCTCTATAATTTAATATTAAATATTTACTCAATTAATCAAAAAAGGGTTTGAAAAATTCACCAAAACTTCTTCAAGAAAATTATTCATGGCTTCATGCTTAAGGGAAGATTTCATGGTTTCCTTAAGACAATTATCTCTAACTATAATCTTAAGGAAATATATAAGATAAAAATGTATGAGATAATTTTTTTTAATAAAATAAATTTACATAAATGTTACAAAAAATCAAACCCTTATAATATAATTTCATCTTATATCTATTATAAGTTTGTCTACATCAAATATCAAATTCAACTAATTACCTTATGGGCCCAGTGACTCATGACTCATCTAATCTCTCTAACATTATTAGTATATTTAATTAATTATTTACATTAATTCCTACTTAAAACTAACATAAAATTGATGAAGTTAATTCTAAAGGGGTATGTCACTCATGAGATGTATGTTTTGACTAATGATAACAAATAACATATTAACAAAATATATTTGGATCACATGACCCAACATAAATTACCTATATGAATATATTTCTCAAAAAAATATGTATAAAAAAATATAAACATAAATAATATACTCAATCATTTACTTATGAGATGTGGGTAAGTGGTTAAAGTGGCTTGGTTATTTAAAACCCTACCCAGGATCAATTCTCATTAAAGTATCTTGTGTCAGATGTGGCCATCATTAGTATTCTTAGTTTTATTGTAGCCCTTGTGAGTATTCTTGGTAAATTTATGACCATTGTGGGTATTATTGGGCTTGTTATGGCTATTGTGGGTATTATTAGGTTAGTTTTAGTTGTTGTTGATATATTTGGTACATGTGGTAGATGATCACTTAGGGATTTAGGCACTCGATTATGTCCCAGACTGGTTCGTAATTCCAGTCAAAAATTTAATACAATTATATATATATATATATATATATATATATATATATATATATATATATATATATATATATATATATATATATATATATATATACTCAAACATTTCACGAAATATAAATCACTTTATTGAATTAGGACTGAAATACATCAAATTTTTTGTTAAAATTTGAACAAATTAGTCCATATTTCTTAAAATGCATGAATATTTTTTTATATGTTTATACTTTTTTACTAAATTTATTTTTGGTGGAAAAATGTAGAAGACTATTAATCATAAATATATGTTTATGTCCATATATATATAATTTTCAATAATATGTTAATGTGCATGTATACAAATACATTCATGTAGTTACATATATGAACTAGTGCAACATATGAGGTTGGATTGATGATATTCTTTTTTTTCATGGTAAACAACATAAGTCATGATATGTATTTACGTATGTATGTATGTAGGAAAAATAAATACATATATTTTATTTATAAATCATAAAATATGGCATGATTTGATATGTGGAATGGTATGGCATGTCAACTATGCATTGATTGATTATAAAAGTAGACTAGTTTGAATGGATGATACACCATGGATTCTACCTTATATTTATAAAAACACCTTTTAAAGGTGTTTGTCCAACCATGCTCATTAATCAAATTGAATTTATACATTGACATGTACTCTATCTTTATTGATCTTCTATACAAAAGGGTTAACAAAAACAATATTATACTTTTGTATTACATTTAGTTTTGATTGCCATTGTAGACAAGGAAATAAAATTATAGATAGGATGTTAATATAGAAAATTCCTTCTAGGTATATATATTATCTAATGTTAATAACATATAAATTACATAATACACCATGCGTAATATGAATAAAATATCAAATGAATGATCTGAGTAGCCCATACATGAATAATCTATTTTAACACCCAATCAACTTCTTGGTAGATCTAATCAATCTATGTGTGTATATATGAATGATTATTTATCTATGTATACAGAAAAAATTATATATACATATATAAAAATTTATATAAATACATAAATTTATGTGTATATACATAATTGTACATATGAACTAGTGGAAACTATGAAATAATTTACACATCATTCAATGTAATGAGGTGCCATGCATGCATTACATGGGATAATTTTTCACTAATTTTTCAAAAATATTCATTTTTTATCAATTAATATATTTTATTTTCCATGTAATGTGCAATAATTCTAAGAGATATATTATATAGTCTATATAACATGTAACAATATTAAGAGTTATATTGTATTTTCAACATAACATACACTAATAAAAGAGTGTTGGGCTACCAATGTTATCAATTTAATGCTTAAAATTAATGTTCATAAATTTTAGGATTCTAAAATTTACATTCCTATTAGGATAATATTATATTCATACATTATTTCATGCTCATAATAAGTCTTATCAATGTAATGCTAGTTGGTAGTGAATGGGTACATTATTAATATAAGTATATAGTATTCACATTAGTAATTTTATTTAAATGGAAAATAGTATTTTTAAAAAGTTTGTACATTTTATTATTAATTTATAAGTAGGTGTTGGATACTCTTTTTTATTTAATTAAGTAATCAAAACCTATTAATTGAATAAATTTTTTACAATTAACACAATCTCCATTCATCTAATTTGTAATTTTTTTTTTAAATCAACATTTCTGAGTAGTATTTGGGGGATTTGTTGGTTTTTTATCTATATTTCATATAATTAGAAAATGCATATGTTATTAACAACTTATTTGTATAATAAAACACACATAATATATTCTGGGTTGTATGAAAGGCTAAAAGAGGTTGCTTGATAAAAATTCATGGAATAAGCTATCATTCAGAGTTCCCATCCATAAAATATCTCAAAAAAATGAAACAAAATGAATACACATACTTAATAAGGATGTGATATCCTCTACATATTTTTCACAATTTTTTTTTTTAAAAAGTAAATGAAAACTAGATTCTTTGGAAAAAGTAACTTGAAAGAGCAATAGATTCATTTTCACTTGGATATTTGTATGTTGGAAATGGAATGGAAAAAATAAATTTACTAGAGTGTTATGCCAACATAAAATTAGTCATTAATATTTTTTCCAAATTTTCATTAGTTTATGGATAACAATGAATGTTGATCAAAGTGCATTGCCAATATTTTTTTTGCATAACTAGAACATAAATGGTCTTTTCAAAACCTCATAATTGAATGAACCTTCATTATTATCAATGGTAGATAATTTTATGGATTAACATGAGATAAATAATAATAGGGAGATGAAAATGTATATCTATGAAATAGACTAAAAAAAAAAACTAATAATGCTTGTGAAGAAGCTTAAACTTATTTCACTACATGTAACTTGATTTAAAAAATTTCTAGTAGGTTTGTCTATTAATATTTTGTAAATACAACTCGTCATAATATTAAACATGGTTTGGACTTATGATTTTAATCTAGTTTATAATTTTTGAATTATGAATTTATATAATAAATATTACATACTTTGAATGGTCTTATAATTTTGAGAAAATACCCAGTCTTATATTTTAAAAGATACAATGTATCTAGGATGGTTTAAAAAGGCCTAAAGATGGTATTTTTAAAGAGTATCCATGAATATTTTGGGAGCCAAAAGTAATTCATAATATTAATAATAGGTCTCAATACATGATAGGATCATTGATATTCAACATTTTAATGTCAAGTTGATAAATTAAATATTCCTCCACATATTGTTTCTTCATAGGAAGGGCATCTTCAAACTTAAATAAGAAGTATTTTTTTTGTTTTTTTTTTTCATTATAGTTTTAATAATTTTATACTTAAATATTACATTCAATTATAATATAAGTGGCCAAAGAAAAAATATTACAAGAGTAATATTAAAAAACTTGTATGATCTTGCAATACTTGAATTATACTCTTATCTAATATAAGATCATAGAATAACATAAAATGACCAAATAAAAATTAGATTTGAGAAATATACAATAATGAAATTGATATATTTTTTACTTGTAATTATGAAATTTTCATGACAAAGTAATTACTTATTTACCTTCTAATGGAAATAAAACTCCAGCCAAGGTATTTGCTAAGGAAAAATTTCCTTATATTTAGGTTTAACATAAGCTTAACATAATACAAGGTTACTAATCAAGCTAACCTTTAGGTATATATGAATCTTATTTATTTAAACAATACCATGGTAGGATTCCCATTGAATGGACACCTCAAAATATATCAAACTACTAACACAACAAAATCCATGACCTCGTTTTACTTACATATAGAATAAAATATAAGATGTCAAGCTTCGCAAATTTTACATGAAGGCATCCATGGATCCATTTTGAGAGATCATGGCTATATTATCCCTCTCCCACTCACTCCTATTCCATTATGGTATGGTTTGGCCCATAGGCCACTAACTCTCCCCTTATAAACTCTGGTCTAATTTATAACTAAAACATAGAAACCGCTCCATTATTTAACCATAATTCACCAACAATCTCTCTCATATGCCAAATGATCCAGTTTATAGTTGTTTGGGGTCTATTACCATTGTTTTTAGTTTTAATATTAAAACCTATCTCCCTATTAGGTTTTCCACCAAACTTAAAATTCTAATGCTAAGATAGCATGGTTGAGTTAGATTTTGAGGCTTGTAGATCCGACAATAATTAATCTCAGACATGCCTTGTATATATTTGTCCTCATTATTTTGGCCTTAATTATTCTAGGTGTTATCAATTTTATTTGGATTATTAACCATTTATATTTTTATATCCTTGGGGTCTATTTTTAATTTTACACTCTAATTATTCCTTCCAAGTTTTAGGTGCCCTCATCTATGCACCATGCATGTGACTCCTTGTCTTTTTAAAATTGACTTGTCTTTCCCTATTTTTTACTTGATCCACGTGTGTTCCATTCCACCTATCACATATATGCCTCTCAACATATTTTATTTCATTTTGTCCATATTTTTTCATCTTTTTTGCCTAGTGTGTCCCTTCCCTTCTATTATTTTCTTGAAATTCATTATTTATCTCTACCTGTACACTTCTCAACTTGGTATTTCCTATGAATTTATCTTAACTCCACATTTTCCTCTAGTTATTTTCCTTCTTCCTCTTAACCTATACACTTTTTCAAAACTTGTATGATTTAGGTTGGCAAAGGGTGATTCTACATCATACTCCCTAGGTAACTAAAATGTAAGACCTTTCTTACGTCAAGTATAAGTGGTTGAACCACTATTTTGGTTGGTATTTATGGACACATTGATCCCCTTCACATGTTATTTTAATGTAATTTGTCTTAGTATTCATCTTTTTCCTTTCCTCTTTGACATCTCCTCTTCTTCACTCTTCTACGTCACTCTTATTCCTTTATCAACTCCTCCTCACTTCCTTCACTCCATTCTCTTCACCTACCTACCTCTCTTTTATTATCTCAGTCTTGGGTCTATTCCCACTTACATAATCCACTAGACCTTGATTGTGTCCTTTACTCCTTTTTTCCATGTACTTATTCCTTCTAATTTTACATTTCCACACATTACTCAATACTTAGGATAATATGCATTTATCCACATCTTACCAGCTCTATGTTGATATTTGTATCCTTATTTTTGTGTATATTCTTATTTTACCTATTATGAAAGCCTTGATTATAGTCTAATTTTAATTTTTAGACTCCTTACATCATTATTTGTGTGCCTTGATATATGTATGATGGTTCCATTCCATCTTTTCTCTTATTCTATATTTTCTTTTGTGTGTTCCCAATACCTCATAATTTTTTACCCTTTGTGTTCTCCTACCTTAGGTTCATATGTGCACTACCCTTCTCATCCTATTCCTCGATTATATTTATTTTCTTTGGAACCTTTCTTATTTATTTTTATTCATGCTTTATAATTGATATGATTATCTATTGTTATTTGTGTGGTGTCCTCACACAATCCTCTTATTAGTTGGTTTCCCTTCCTAGTGACCTTTCACTCACACATCTCTTTAATATAGCTTTAGGAATATATGTTGGCTAAATCATTAAGTTGGTTCTATGATACCTAATTTTATCCTCATTATACTCTATTTTGTCAGTGTATCTCTACCACTTACTCCTTGATAACTACCTCAAGTTTAGTCATCAACTAGATTTTTATACACTCAACTCAACTCAATAATTATTATACATCATATCATATATCCTTCTTATTGTGATACTGTAGTGGTTTCCTCAAGGTTTTAAAATATATGAGAACTATTTCACTCATTGTAAATCTCCATTTATTCACCTTACCTAATGAATGCCTCATCAATTCATTATTATACTATCCTCTATTTGTGCTATAGAAACTCTAGACCCTCCTTTTGTTCATCTTTCAATTCATCATCTTACTAGCTACCTTAATATTTGGTGATATTTTAGTTTCTATTTGCACTCAAATTAAATTCTACCTTCCTTCCTCTTAAAATATATTTTAATTTATTCCTCTGCAAACTACCTCATATTTTAGTGGCTTGTTAACCTCTAGTTTCTCTCAAATAACTTTTCCTTTGTTCATTTTATCTTTTTGGTTGTCTCATGTATGGTTATTTACATGCCTATATACATGCTCTAGAAACTTTGTGATTATTTCACATAACACCTCTATCTACTCCATTTTATGTACACTTCCCTTATCTTCTAACACATCAAATAAATCCTTTTGTTGTAAGTATTTTGACTTGTGCATTATTCCTCAATTTTCCCCACTTATGGCTTTGGGTCTCTCTTTAACCACTGTGCCCCTCATTTTCACACTTAGACAATTGTCCATTTTAGTTGATCCTACTTAATTGACTTTACTTCTACTCTTTGAATATCCTCTCTACTTTTTTGTACTCTTTTCCTTCATGCAGATTTCATTATTTCACACTCTACATTTAGCTTCACGCTGACCTCTTCTCTAACTATTCATTAGTTTAGCCTCATCACCTTAGGGTTCTTATATTTTACCCTATTTTTTGTTGTGTTTGGCAACTCCTAGTTATGATCTCGATAATTCCTTCTTTAGTGTATCCTTCATGCCATACACAAGAAATCTTGTCCTACCTTCACACTCCTTCAATGGGGTCTTTCACCTTCTACAACCATGTCTTTTATGCATATTAACTTTAAAAGTTGTACACTCTCTTATATTTATATTGCCTTGGTGGAATGGTATCCACATTTCCTTCACTTATTGACCTTCCTTCTAACTAGGTTTCTCTATCCACTCCTACTTTCATGCCCTCCTCACGTACCCTTCACCTAAACACCCTTATCCTTTAATGTCATTCTCCCTATTACTTATATGATTTTTTACAAATATATCTCCTCAACCTCTACATCTTATCTATGGCCATGCATACTTCATCTTATCTTGAGGTTTATATATATATATATATATATATATATATATATATATATATATATATTCACATGTTTCCTCTTATTGCCTTAGTATTTCATCTTATTTTAGCATTTCATCTTATCTTTGAAGTCTCTCAATTTTATTAGTGCTCCACTCCTCTTTCTTCTCTACTCTCTCTTCCCCACATTAGATTCCCCTACATTATTTAACACAAAATCATGCTCTGAATCCATGACCCACTTCAAATTATTATCTAGGTTTAATCTCTTTTATGTTGTTCTACTTTGTAATGCTTGAATATTTTTTTGTGTTCTCGTTCTCTACCCAAATGGGTTTTATAAATAACCTTGAATATTTTTTGAGTCATATATTATGCTCTTTGCTCTCGAACCATCATGCTTAATGTAGAGATATTTTTGTGTCTTCTACCCAATACACTGATTGAAAGATTCTCCTTACTTACCTTACATAAATCATTGATTTTTTTAGGCTTCTTATCTCTTCACATCATCTCTCATTCTACCTTTATTGGTGTTTTCTCCCACTATTCTCCTTTATTCAATGGTTTACTACCTTAGTCTAGATATATATCAATATATTGTCTTAAATTTTTATTTTGTATCAGTTGAAACTTATCAATTATTTTATCAAACCCTTATATTTTATTTTATTTATGCTTGGTTTCCTCACATTCAATATTGTTTGGTGCAAATTATTTTAGCTACCCATTATTTAACTCCTTAGGTGTAGTCCTATGTAGGCACTCTAGGATATTTGAGCCATTACAACAAAATTTAATCACAAACATATGTAAATTATCCCTTCAGTGTTCTTTTCCCACTCATTTATACTCTACCGACCTATTTATGGTGAAGAACATTATACACTAATGGTTTCTTCCCATTTAGCATCTACCACTCTTCCTAATTCACATATTATAGATACCTCATTATCAACATTTTATATTATTCATGTTCCCTCACCACACATCATTTATTTCCTCATCTAAGTGGTATACTAGTTTATATCTCTCGTCAACACTTTTTCTTCTCAGCTATCTACCTTAAATCAATGTTTTAGTTAACCATATTTCTTGTTATACCATTTTACTCCTCTAATACTTATATGATTTTATCCTCGTATGTTTTCCCAAAGAACTAAACCTTGATCTCATACCAAATTGAAACAATTCAACAATAAAGGTTTTTAGTGAAGGGATGCCTCACCACACATCCAACTACTAACACATCAGAATCCACAAGATCATTTTATTAATTAGAACAAAAAATACATGATGTTAAGATTTAAAAAACTTACATGAGGGGATACTCAACTCCCTTCATATATCTCATGGATTTGTTCTTCCTCTCCCACTCACTCTTATTACATTTTTGTAGGGTTTAACCCCTGGCCCTTGCCTCTATTTTTATCACCACTACACTACTTTATAGCCAACATGTAGAATCCATTTCACTATCTAACCACCCTCTACCAACAACCTCTCCCACCATAAAATGATCACATTTATATTTGTTCAAAGTTAATTACCTACATGTCTAGTTGGAAGGATTATAGTTGTCACCCCAATATATTTAGTGCCTAAATTTAAAGACCTAACCTAAGATAATGTGGATGAGTCATACCTCGAACCTTGTAGCTTTGAAAATAATTAATGTTACATCTTGATGTGGAGTCCAAACTTTTAGAGGCCATAAATTTTGATTAGTAACTCTATTTGAGATCTTGTTTATGTCAAAATGTGTGTCTCAAAATTTTCAATTCAATCATAGCCCACCCTATCAACTTAGGGATGTTTTTGAAACTTTTTGAAGGCTGTATGTGACCATTTGAGGATCCAAAATGAATTTTAATATTTTTTCAAGGTTTTTATGTCATGTCCCTCTTTTAATAGGGACTTAATTGAATACCCTTAGCCTTATCTAATTCCTCAATGCTAAGGGACGAGTAAGAAGGGAAATAAAATTAAGTGATTCTGATTGAATATATATAAAAGTTACTTTTTGAAAGTTACTTTACGTTTTCTTATTTAACTTAAAGAGGGGAGTTTTAAGGGTAATGGACATTTAAGTGATTTTAAAAAGATCATAAGGAAAGGGTATTTTAAATATTTGAGTTACTCTCCCTTCCCTTTTTTGGCACCACAGTTGGGAAGGATATAAAAGACAAAGGAGGAATCATTTGAAGAGGTCCATGTTATGTTTGATATTCAAATCTTGGTATTTGAGTATGAAAATACTTAAACCATTTTATTTGAATATAAAACCCTTCAATCAAAGAAGTTATAGGACATAAACCCTCTTTTTTCATCAGGTTAGCTTCACATAGAGGCTACTATTAAGTTATCAATTTCTACAAGGGTTTTTTAAACACCATTCTTTCTATTTTTTAGGTGGGTGACTTATTTTTGGAAGTGGATGACTTGATTGGTGGATGAATTATAAAAAGGTTGGAGGAGTTATATGTAGGCTTAACCAACCAAATGTTTCATAAGAAGAAGTTATCATCCTATATGGGGAGGTATAACCCATATTAAGGGATACTTTTTTGAGAGATTATGATGAATACATGACATATTCAACTCTTTTTAGGGATCAAATGGATTTTTTAGATTTAACTTCATGGAATCATGGCCAAATGATTGGAAATAGGTTTGGCCAAAAGCTCAAGGGCAACAAAGGAGGACTCCACCATGCATTGGGAAAGCTCACACTTTTAAAATTTTATGGTTCCCAAAAGAGTTTATCTAGGGATTAGATTAAAAATATAGATACATAATTTTTACTTAGGTCTATGATGGAAGAAAAAGGCCATTAAACTTGTTACCTTACACTTATAAGGGGTTGCCCATGAATGGTGCTATCATGGTTTAGTCACTCAAGGGCACCAACTCATTTCATCATATGAAGAATTTAGTAAGAGGATTGTTGAAAGATCTAATATATCTGATCTGGAGATACATTTTAGAGAGTTAGCACAATTAATATATATATATATATATATATATATATATATATATATATATATATATATATATTGTAGATGAGTATTTTATTAATGTTAGGATCCTCCTTAAGAGTACAATTGATTACCTTTGTATAAGTAACTAAACACGAAATCAAACTAGAAGTAATAAGTAACTAGAATTCAGAATCAACAAAGAATAGGAGATACAAGAAATAATACAATCTATATTAACACTCTTCTAAAAGGAAATACAATGAAGAAATCTCACTCTTCCCACACCTCTTGGGTGTACAGTAATTCTCCCTCAAGAGTTCTCTCTCTCTCAATTACAATCAACAATCAACTCAATACCGAGTTGTTGTTCCCTCTAGTGATAATTAACCCAATGGTTATTGTTGCCTACCTTCCAAGTCCTTGTGACAATCAACCCAATTGTTGTTTCCTCTAATTCTTGACTACAGATCTTCTTGATCTTGCTTACATTACAATACAGCCCCATGGGTCTCTTAAATAGATCCCAAACCAAACAATAATTAGAAACACAGACTCAAGACTAAAATTAGTCATTACATGCAAACTAACTATTCATCTAAAATTAGAACAGTTCTGGAAATGTACAGATGATCGATGTCAGTCTCTGTCTATCTAGAGATGACCAATGTTAGTCGATACATAATCGATGTCGATAGATGCCAGTCTACCCCTGACCAATGTTGGCAGGGTCTGACTAACGTCGGTTACTGTGTAACCCAGTAACCTCCACATTTGCATAACAGTGAAGCTTTTAGCTCCACAACTTAACAATCTCCCACTTGGAGATAAATAGCTGCACCTATACCTATACCTATACAACAACATCCTCTAATTTGTTTTTAGCTTGTATCCCCATCTTCAAGTTCAATCTTGAAGACCAACAAAAGTTGAATGAAGATTCAACTTCTCCTTTGTTCTTGACTTTGTTAACATATCTACAAGGTTCTTATCCATATGGATCTTTTCCAGCTTCAACTAACCATCCTCCAATCCCTGCCTAATGAAGTGGTACCTAAGCTATATATGTTTGGTTCTTGAATGAAAGGCTGAATCCTTTGCCAAATGAATTGATCTTTGACTATCACTATACAATCTACAACTCTCTTACTCCTTTCCCAACTCTTCCATGAGCCAAGTCATCTATATCATTTCCTTTCTAGCCACCATGACTGCAACAACCTTCTGCAACTCTAAATTCTAGCTAACCGCCATTCCACCAATAGTGAACACATATTCTGTGGTGCTTTTCCTACCATACAAGTCACCTGCCATATCTGAATCTACATACCCATGTAGAGAAGTGTTTGACCCTGCATAACATAAATACCTGCTACTGGTCCCTCTCAGATATCTGAGAATCCACTGAACTACTTTCCAGTGCTTCTTTTCTGGATTGGCCATAAACTTGCTGACAACTCCTACTGCTTGGGCAATATCAGGTCTAGTACATACCATGTACTCAACCTCATCATGTGATTTAGGACACTGTTCTATGCTCAACTTGAACTATCTAGCCATAAGTGTGCTTACCAGTTTTGCATCCTACAGATTGAACCTCTCCACTACCTTATTCACATAATCCTTTTGAGAAAAAATCAACCTATGATTTTCCCTGTCTCTAGAAATAATCATGCCAAGGATTGTTGCTCCTAAATCCTTCTTGGCAAATGTCTGAGCTAATTTTACTTTTGGCTCAATAATCTTCTGTATGTGTGAACCTGAAACAAGCATATCATCCACATATAGTAATAGGATAATGTAGCTACTATTATCCAATCTGGTAAAATAAACACAATGGTCACATTGACATTGACTAAATCCATGCTTTGTCATAAACCTGTCAAACCTCAAATACCATTATCTTGTAGCTTGCTCAAGACCATATAACCTAGCCTTATGTCTCACCTATCCATTCTCTCCTTTCTTTAACCTATAAATCTATTCATTTTTTAGTGCTTTCTTTTTGGCTGGCAACTCAACCAAATCCAATGATTGGTTCTTTTCCAAGGAATCAATTTCCTCATTCATGCCATGCTCTCACTGTTTCCTATATTCTACCTGCATTGCCTCTTCAAAAATTCCTAGTTTTCCACCATCAGTGAGCAACAAGTAGTATAAAGAAGGTGAATAATGAATTTGAGGTTTACTTACCCTTTCAGACCTCCTCATGGGTGTTTGAGACTCATTAACAGCTTGCTATTTGCCCAAATTTTGTTTTAATAGTGACCGATCCTAGTCATCTCTCAGTTTGCACCCAATTGATGTCAGTTCCTCCTGACCAACCTGACCGACATCGGTTCTCACCTAATCGAAATCAATTTCCACCTACCCAACATCACCAACTTTGGTCGCTACTGAACTGACATCGATTCTTACCTGATCGACGTCAATTCTCACCTGATCAACATCGATATCTGTGTTTTCTTGTGAGTGATGATTTTTACCCATGAGCTCATTTTGGATCATAACCTTTTCCAAATCAACATTGCCCTACTCAAAATTATTCAGCCTCTTGAGCTGATCACTATCCATCATCTTCTCCTTGAAAACCAAGGCTTTCCATTTCTTAAATGTGTCAAAAACATCATATTTCCACTTTATGTAATAAACCCATACCTTTCTTGTAGCATCATCAATGAAAGAAACATAACACTATGATCCTCCAATAGAAGCTCCTTGAGTTGGTCCCCACATGTCTATGTGAACAAGCTCCAACCTGTGCTTCTTCTTTATTGACCTAGTCTTGAGAAACCTTACTTTCTCCTATTTCCCAGACATACAATGCTCATAGAAATCTAGATCTATCAAATCTGAAAGCTTACCTTTTGACTTAAGAACATGCATTCCCTTCTCACTCATGTGACCAAGTCTACAGAGCCACATCTTTGCATCTACATCTAAAGTAGATAAAATAGAAGGAGAATCAGTAATACAAGTAGATAGATAAAGTGTACCTACTTTCTTACCTCTACCTAATACAAGTGCACCCTTGGAAACTTTCCAAGATTCCACTATGAGAGTTACTGTGCAACCCTCATCACCTAACTTTTCTGTAGAAATTAGATTCCTCTTCAGGTTGGGTACATACATGACATCCTTCAACACCCATATGTTTCCAGTCTACAATTTCAGCTGCACTTTTTCTTTGCCAATAATTTGACAAGGCTCACCATCCCCTAAATAAGCTTTTCCAAAGTCTCCATGGACATAATCATGGAAAAATTCTTATTTAGGGTTGCATGGAAAGAAGCACCAAAATCTAAAACCTATGATTCTACCTGACTATCCAAAGAAAATGTAAGAGCATCATGTGTAACAATACCTACAACATCTGCTTCTTTATTACCTTCATGATGATCTTCTTTCAACCAACAATCTTTCTTTGCATGTCCTTTCTTTCCAGAATTCCAGTAGGTGATACTTCCATTTTTGGATTTGGATCTACTGCCTATCTTTGACCTTGATTTCCCTTGCTTGCTCTTCTCTCTTTGCATTCCCCTAATTTCAACACTTAAAGCATTACCTGATGTTTCCCTTGTGCTTTTCCTACGAATTTCTTCATTCAAGATTACACTAACAACATCATCAACTTTCAAGATATTTAAAGCAAACGCATTATTACTAACTGCCATTACCAAGCTATTCCAACTTTCAGGTAAAGAACATAAGATTAAGAGAGCCTTAATTTCATCATCAAAAACTATTTTGACTAAAATTAACTGATTTACTAAACCATGGAAATCACTAAGATGACTATATACTGATCCACCTTCCTGCATTTGCAAATTAAATAATTGCTTCATAAAAAATACCTTATTCAAAGTTGAGGGTTTTTCATATAAATTTGCCAAATATTGCATTAACTCTACCATTTTCTTTGCCTGTGATAAGTTAGAAATCACAGACGATGCCAAGCTCAACCTTATAGATCCTAGAGCCTTTCTATCAAGAACATTCCATTCTTCATCTTGCATAAATGTGGGCTTACTTGAAACCCCACCCAATGGTAAGTATAGATCTTTCTGATACAGATAATCTTCTATCTGCATCCTCCATAATTGATAATTCTTGCCATTGAATTTCTCCATTCTTAGTTTACTTTCTTTTACCATTGCTTTACTCCCACTCAAACAGAAACCCCTGTGAGTGAACTTGTAATCAACAAACACTAACACGCTCTGATACCACCTATTAGTGAACCAAGATCTGATACCAATTTTTAGGATCCTCCTTAAGAGTACAATTGATTACCTTTGTATAAACAACTAAATACAGAATTAAACTAGAAGTAATAAGTAACTAGAATTCATAATCAACAAAGAATATGAGATACAAGAAATAATACAATCTGTATTAACACTCTTCTAGAAGGAAATACAATGAAGAAATCTCACTCTTCCCACACCTCTTGGGTGTACAATAATTATCCCTCAAGAGTTCTCTCTCTCTCAATTACAATCAACAATCAACTCAATACCGAGTTGTTGTTCCCTCCAGTGACAATCAACCCAATGGTTGTTGTTGCCTACCTTCCAAGTCCTTGTGACAATCAACCCAATTGTTGTTGCCTCCAATCCTTGACTGCAGATCTTCTTGATCTTACACCATGCAGATCTAAATGATCTTTCTTACATTACAATATAGCCCCATGGGTCTCTTAAATAGATCCCAAACCAAACAATAATTAGAAATGTAGACTCAAGACTAAAATTAGTCTTTACATGCAAACTAACTATTCATCTAAAATTAGAACAGTTCTAGAAATGCACAGATGATTGATGTCAGTCTCTATCTGTCTAGAGATGACCGATGTCGGCTGATACATAACCAATGTCGATAGGGTCTGACCGATGTCAGTTACTGTGTAACCCAGTAACCTCCACATTTGCATAACAGTGAAGCTTTTAGCTCCATAACTTAACAATTAAATTTTAGAGGCTTTCAGTCATGGTAACATATGTTTCATAAATAAGGTTATTGGTTCTTCTCATGGAGGGCTTGGTTTATTATATTAATATTTTGGTTATGGCTTTTGACCCTTATCTCTCTAGGTATCCATTCAAAAGGCCATTAATCTTTAGAAGCTTTCAGTCATGGTTACATATGTTTCATAAAGAAGGTTGGTGTTTTTTCTCATGGAAGGCTTGGTTGATTCTATTAATTATTTGGTCAAGGATTTTGACCCTTATTCTCTCCAAGTATCCATTCAAAAGGCCATTAATCTTTAGTCCTTGGCACCATAAGATAAAATTAGGCCATTTAATTCACAAAAACTTATTTTTTCAAGCCTTTAAGATACCCAAAAGATAATACGTGGGTGAAGCCAAGGGAAAACACTTTTGGACCACCAAGATCAAATCATTTAGGAAAATTTGATAGGCCAAATAATCATGGTTTTGAGCAGTTTGGTAAGTAAAACTAGTAGGGTTTTGGGGTAACAAAGAGAGTTTAAAGAGGAGATTATGAGACAAGTAATGAATTAAGAAGGAACAAGTTATGCTTTTATTTAAAATATCTTTGGACACCATGTCACCATTATCGTGGGAAGGGTCAAGTGCACTACATTGAAATACATTCATATGAAGAAGATGAGGGTGAAGAAGAGGGGAAGCCACCTACAAAGATGAGCACTTGGAGATCCTTAGAAGAGATGACTTAGATGTCACCTTTGCTTCATTATCAGGGACTCCTAGATACTATCCTTTTCATGTGAAATATAATTAGAAAGGTAATGATGTCACCATTCTCACTGATATTGGGGATAATCATAATTTAATTGATAAGAAATTGGTTACTTTGTTTGGGTTACAATCTATTTAGTTTAATGGTTTTTAGGTGACTGTGGTAGATGGCTTCAACATCTATTATTCCATGAAAGTCCCTAAGTAAATCATTATGATGGGGACACACCTTCTTGGATATGATTTCTATGTGGACAGTATTGGGGATACCAACCTTGATAAATAATGGTTTCACTCGCTTGAGGAGTATACATAAAATTACCAAACCATGGAACCCACATTTGATGTGAATGAGAAAGAAGTGATTCTACATGGGTTGTATGATAAACAAACCAAGGAGGAAACATCCAAAAGGTTGGAGAGCATGTTCTATGAAGTAATTATAATAGGGGCAACAAGGTGATTTGTATTTCTTAAGTTGGAAAAACCAACTCTTAATGATAAAATGGGTCACATATATGGCTTGATGAGTATGACAGAGATGGAAAAGAATTACCCTTAAAAATGAATCAATAAATTAGTCATAGGGTAAGTTTTAGTGTATGTAAAAAAAATTCAAATTTGTTTTTACATGAGATGGTTTCTAAGGCATGAGGGCAGATCTAAAATTTACATAAAACACTAATTTAAAAGATGTAGACAAAAATTAGACTCGTCTATGAATTTTTAGAGTCTTGTGGGTTAAAATAATGAGAAGTTAAAAGGGATAAACTAGTTGAGTGTTGGGGGTCAAAATTTTACTATTTTTTAGCACCTTATAGCCCCTAACAAGAAGGATAAACCTATAATAGCATGTAAGAGGAATCAAGGGTTTATTGAAAGGAGACCATGATAGTTTTCTACCAAGGTATAGAGGAAATCATTTAATCTTTTTTCTCTAATCCCTACCAATTATGAAAATAAATCCTTGTAGTTAGTGTTAAGAAGGATTGACTTTCCATATGTAAGGAGGATAAGAAATTCTAAAATTTGCATTTGAAAGATGTTGAAAATATAATCAAAAAATTATAATTTTTTTTATGTCAACTTATCTAAGTATATATTCTAAAATGTGATGAATAAGGTGATAACCTAAATAGCTAAATACACCCCAAGGTTTGAAATCAAGGGTACACTTGGTGTTGGTATTAATGAAGGGATAAATGGGCAACTTTAGCTGAGTATATGTAATGGAATGAGATGAAAAGGAATTATGTACAACACCTTATAAATTTTGAATTAACAAGTAAGTTTGGGTCATTACTTGGTGTCAAAGATCTAATTAATACACCACTTCTCTAAGGTATGTAATTATAATTTTTTTGGACTCAACATGTGTTCCTAGGATCTCAATTATATGTTGGGGTAGTCCATGGGTCAGTTTGTCATTCAATTGAAGGAATTGGAGGCTATACCAAAATACCATGTTGTTATAAGGAAACCAAGAAAGGAACATGTGACACCCACAAGGGGACCTTTGAAATATGGTACCCATATTAATGACATCAACACACAAGGTATTTATGTAAGAGAATTCAACATTGTTTATGGTTTAGAAGTTGGGAAGTCATGTTATTTTGATACAGGGGAAAGGGTAGGGAACATGGAAGGTCTTGAGAGAATTCTAAATTCCTATCTTAGTAGCGTATTTACCTTAGGTCCCTTGCAAGGGAAAATGTATATAAGGGGAAGATCTTTGACATTACTTAGTTCAGATTTTTTGATAACTCTCATCCATTTGGCTTATTGATTGGATCCATAATGTTTTCCGTATGAGGCTTACATGTGAAGGGTTTGTTGGAGGTTAAATTGGTGATGGATTTGTTGGCCCTATTAAATATTTGTATGACTATTGGAGACTAATGTAGCCCAAATAACAATTTGTTGAAGTTTTTTAGGGAGCTAATTCACTGTAAAGTGATAAGGTAAATGATTATGGAGACCAAGGATGGAGTTGCAACTCTCACATGTGAGTTTCTAGCCCTTGGGAGGTTCAAAACTAAGAATTTAAGGGGTGGAATCAAGGATACATGAAAAAATAATGAGTTGAATAAGGAAGAATACACTTAGGGAAATAAGCTTTTAGGAATAAAAATTAGTTTTAGGGATGATAAATAAGATGGTATGGGTTGTAACATGCCTAGCAATGGGGAATTTGAAGCCATACCTCATGAAGAAGGCATTTCCAAAGATAAAAACATGAAATAGAAGACCCTTTTTTGGACTAATATGTTTTCTTTTTGTAATTGATGATATAAGGACAATCAAGGCCCTAATACTTTAGGATCACCTTGATATATTGCATTTTTATAGCCACCATTATGATTCCAATTCTAAATTTTTTATTATTTTCATAATGTTATTGGCATTTTTGAAATACATGGAATAAAAGACGAGAAAACAGGATATAGTACTCCTTTTTTTTCATTTCAAACTTATATGAATAGTAATTAAACTTCATCTACACAAATATAAGGATTTATCAAGAAGGATTTTCTTATTGGGAAGGGACTAGGTTCGAGTTTTGCATATGGCCCATGGTGGATATAACACTTTGGTTACTTTTATTACTTAAGGATAAGAAATTTTAGGCAGGGAGGATTGTCATGTACCTATTTTGATAGGGACATATTTTAATACCCTTATCCTTAACTAATTCCTAGGGGATAAGGGATAAGTAATAAATGAAATAAAACTAAGTGATTCTGATTGAATATATGTATAATTTACTTTTTAAAATATACTTTATGTTTTCTTATTTCACTTAGAGAGGGGAAATTTTAGGGTCATGCATGTTTAAGTGATTTTAAAAAGATCATATGGAATGGGTATTTTAAATATTTGAGTTACTCTCCCTTCCCCTTTTGGGTGCCACATTTGGAAAGCCTATAAAAGGCATAAGAGGAATAATTTGGAGAGGTTAATATTATATTTTATATTCAAATATTGGGATTTGAACATGAAAATGATTAATACATTTTATTTGAAGATAAAACCTTTAAATAAAAGATTTATAGGACACAAACCCTCTTTCTTCATTGGGTTAGATTCACATAGTGGTTGCTATTGAGTTATCAATTTTTACAAGGGTGTTTTAAACACCATTCTTGATATTTTTCAAGTGAGTGACTTGATTTTGGAAGTGGGTGACTTACTTGGTAGATGAATTATCATGATTTTGGATGATTTTATGACTTAAAATACATTTTAATTTTATTATAATATTTCTTCAAAGTGGTGACTTGACTTAGAGGGGTTTTGACCATGTTTTGAGGGTCAAATTTGCCTTGAATAATTATATAATATTTTATATAATTTTACATATTGGGTTATTTTTTTTGGGGCCATTTTTACCTCAAATAAATTAATAAAATACATAAAATTATGCATTTTAATTCAATAATATTTGTGTAATTTATTGAGGGTTTTATGAAGTTTGTTGCATGGTTTAACAACTATATTTTTTAATTCAATATTTCAATTTTGGGTGACTAGAGTTTGGAGGACTAATTCCTATTTTAAAGGCTAAAATTGTTTGTTTGGATAAACCAAATATTTATTAGGGTTTAATGTAATTTTAATATATTTTTAGATGTATTGGTAGTTAGGGTTTTTTGTTACAAAAATTAGAGTTTTACATTCTCATCTAGGGTTTACAAATAAATCCATAATTTAAAAAATCATCCTATTTTGGGAAATTACATTTTATATTTTTATAAATATCATAATTTTATAACTAGACATGAATTTTAGTTCATATTTTTCCATTAGGTTAATTTTAGTGCTATGAAATATGTGGATATTTTTAGGACTGCTTGAGATTGTGTGTGAAACTTACTAAATATAGTGGATACTAAAAATAAGATGTCAGGATTTTTATTTTTTTATATTTCTTAATTTTTCATGCCAACTCTAATTATTATTTGAGGCTAATTTATTCACATGTATTTAATTAGTTTAATTATTTAAAAATATGAATCACTATAGAGTATTGTTTGAGAATTTTTATGAATTATGTCCATTGGTGTTTTTGTCTTGACAGTATTTAGGTTGATTATTTTATATCAAAGAAAGTTTGAGTTCTAGAGGTGTAAGATATGGTGAGGGGATGAGGATAAATTTATCAAATTAAAAGGACTATATAAGAACTATAAAGGCAAGTGGAACCATTATTTATAATTTTTAGAAATCAAAGATAAAGGAGAGTGGAAGATGAAGCAAAAGAAGAAATAGACCACAAAGATGGAATTAAACAAGAGGAGAAATCATAAGAACATATGCCATAAATGGAAGAGAGGAATCTTAGGTATTTATAGGGAATGAATGAAGGAATCAAGGTTTACAATCTAGATTATGGAGGAAGTTTTGAACTAGATGAGTTGATAGTCTGGATGAACATGGAAAAGTTTTTCAAATGAAAAACTTTGAGAGAAGACAAGAAATTAAAATTTTAATTTAATAAATTGAAGTGTCATGCAATGATTTGGTTGGATAACCTAAAAAAATAGAGACATATAAAAAGGTAAAGAGAAGACTAGCACATGGAAAAAGATGAAGATGAAGGTGGTATATAAATTTCTTCCTATGGATTATGCACAAACCCTATATAGAAGATTCTAAAATTTAAAGTAAAAGAATATACAAATGAGTTTTACAAGAATTCCATAAAAATAGAGAATGATGAAACATAAGAGAATATGGATACAAGGTATGCAAATGGTTTGAAGTTTTATATTCAACATGAATTGAGCATACATATAATACTTTTAATGGAGGAAGATTATCAATTAGTTTTGAAGGAAGAATAAAAATAGAATATACAGTATTTTAGATGATTAAATGGGTATAGAAGAAGACAATCCCTTCCACTAAGGGGATGAGGTGGATTCAATACCACTAGAGGTGGGTATAATCCCACTAGAGGAGAATCATATCATGGGTGGTGAACAAAGGAAAGAATATAATAGACAAGGGTTTGAATAAGATATAAGAGGAAAAGGATTTTAGAGAGAATGATCTTATGGTAGTACTAGAGGATGGTTTCTAAATCAATGAAACTCTTATGTTTTTTTTATAATTTTGAAGAAGACGCACATAAATAATTTGAGTGTATGCACTATCAAGAATAAAAAAGGAGGTAAGAGGACCATCCAAGATTGAGTTTAGTTTAAGATTAAATATAAGAGTAAAATACTAAAGTTACAATAGTAGATATTGGAGAAAATCTCATGATGAGAAGAGAAATTATTGCTTCAAGGAAACAATAGGTGCATAATAATGAAGACAGTGTTGCATGGCTATAACAAAATATTTTATAAACAAAGTGTAATTTAGGAGGTAAGATACAAAAATTAATTATACATGGTGGTAGTTATAAATATATGGTTTCTAAGGACATGATTGAGAAACTAGGTTTATAGTGTGAAAAGCATCATAAACCTTATTGTATTTCCTAGTTTAGGAAAGTGAATGAAATTACATTAGATAAAAGGTGATTAATCAAGTTTTCTATAGGGAAAAATTACAAGTATGAAATATGGTGTGATGTTATACCAATGGATGCATATTATGTGTGATTAGGAATACCATGGTAGTTTGATATAAAAATAATTTATGGTGGAGCAAAGAAGACATATACTTTCTATAAAGGTGTTACAAAGGTAGTTTTGCTACCTCTTAAAGAACAAGGATAGGCTGAAAGGATGTTATACATAAAATAATTTTTCAAAGACATGAAGATGACATGTTACTATTATGCACTACTAGAGAAGAAAGAAGAAACTAAAGTGGTGAAAATACCATATTTTATAGATGATGAGTTACTAGATGGTTTAACACCAAAGAGATACATTCATCATCATATTGATTTTATTCTAAGATCAGCTCTATCTAATCAAGTAGCCTATAGGATGAGACTAATAAAACATGTAGAATTAAGTAAATAGGTTACTTAATTGGTTATAAAGGAGGATAGTAAGGGAGATCATGAGTCCAAGTACAACACTATCATTACTAATTCCAAATAAATATGGAGGATGGATAATGTGGGTAGATAGTAGAGAAATCAATAAAATTACACTCAAATATAGATTTTCTATACCATATTTAGATGATATGATTGATGTGCTTGTAGGAAAAAAATACATTAGCAAGATTGATCTAAGGAATGGTTACTATCAAATTCAAATTCATGAAGGAGATGAATGGAAAATAGTATTCAATACTAGAGATGGCTTATATGAGTTGATGGTTATGCCATTCAAATTATCTAATGTACCCAACATATTTATGATGGTGATGAACATAATGCTATGAGAATACATTGTTATATTTTTGGTGTTTTATTTTTATGATATTATAATATTCATTAAGACTAAATAAGAGAAATTACATCATTTGAGAATGGTATTGGAGTTATTAAGAAAGGAGAAGCTCTATGAAAATTTATATAAGTGTAAGTTTATGTAAAATATTTTGGTATTTTAGATATTTGTCATTTCAGAATATTGAGTGAGAATGGATGAATAAAAGGTAAATTAAATTTTTTAGTGGCCTATTCCAAAGATAATTATATAGGTAATAAGTTTACATGGTTTAAAATTTTTTTACAGAAAGTTCATTAAATAAATTAGTCGTATTGTCACATAAATAATGCATTACATGAAAGGAAAAAAAATACATGGACATGAGAAGAAATAGAAATATTTGAGTTTTTGAATAAGAAGATTATATAAAAACCAATTTTACCATTACCAAATTTTATCAAAGTGTTTGAGGTTGATTTTGATGCTTCACATGTGGGAACTAGTGTTGTGTTGAGTCAAAAAAGAAATCCAATAACATATTTTATTTAGAAATTAAATGAGGTGAGAAATAAGCATTCTACTTATGATGTCAATTTTATGAAATTGTACAAGCATTAAAACATTGGAGGCATAGGGATATACTTTTATGTTGAAGCATAAAATAAGTAGCTAATGCTTTGAATAAGAGTATGGCATTGTTAACTGTAATGGTGAGTAAAGTAGTTGGGAATTAATTTGTTAATAAATTTTATGATACTTATCCATATTTTGGAAAGATGTTTGAGAAATGTAAGAATACATTAGTGGGTGAGATATGTTCTATTGATGATGATTAACTTATACAATATGGTTACATCTTCAAAGGAAAGCAATTATGTATTCTAGTTATCTCTCTAAGAGATAATATTATAATAAAATTACAAAATGGTGGTTTGGATGGATATTTTAGTAAGATGAAGACAATAAATTTGGTGGATGAGAATTATTTTTGGCCAAATATGAGGGGAGATGTGACAAGATACATTTTAGGGTTCATTATATGTTAGGTGGCTAAAGGACATGCACAAAATATAGGGTTGTACATGCCATTACTAGTTCTAAGAGGTCCATGGATATATTATAGTATGGGTATTGTGTTGGGATTAATAAACACACATAGAGCTAATAATTCAATTTATGTTATTGTAGATAGGTTTTTAAAGATGTTTCATTTTATTTCATGTAATAAAACCAATGATGTCACTAGAGTTGTAGAACTATTTTTTAAGGATGTTGTGATATTTCATGGTGTTTTAAAAGCCATTACATCATATAGAGATACAAAATTTCTAAGTCATTTTTTGAAGAAATTTTGTAAGAATATGCATACTAAGATACAATTCAATAGTGCATACCACCCACAAATAAATTGATAGATAGAAGTTGTAGATGTAATCTTGGGAATTTTGTTGAGATGCATAGTTGGAGAGAATCCCAAGCCATGAGACTTGGCTTTACCACAAGTTGAATTTTCATATAATAATTTAGTGAGTAGATCAATAAGAAAATGAATATTTAATACTATATATAGGATAAATCTTATGAGTGTTTTATATTTTTTATATCTACTAATTTCAAACTGAGTTATTGATGATGTAGAAGCATTTGTAGATCATATACAATAGTTTTAAGAATAAGTGACTTAAAAGATATAAGAAAGTAATGAAAAATATAAAGTAGAAAAATATGTCAGAAGAAGGTAAAAATTATTTTAAGGATATTTAGTGATTATTTACTTGAGGAAAGAAATATTTACAACAAGAATATATAACAAGTTGAATTACAAGAAGATTGGTCCATGCAAAATTGTAAAAAAAATCAATAACAATGCTTACGAGGTGAGTTTACCATAGAATTTTGATATCTCTCTAGTATTTAAAATTTAATATTTATATTATTTCCATGGGGAAGATTGTGAATGGGAAGAAGATGAATAATTATATTGGAAGAAAAAGGTACTAAAGAAGGAATAAAAGATAGTGCAGGTTCTAGATAATAAGATAATGAACACAAGGCAAGGAATTTATAATAGGTATTTAATATAGTGGGAAGGATTAAAATAGGAAGACAAAATTTATATTTTATAATTGGAATTAAATAAGGTTGACAAGAATGAATGGTAGGAGTACAATCAGAGCAAATCATAGGAACTGAGTTATTTTCAACTAGAGGACAATGATGTGGGGTCCAAAATTCTAAACGCCATAAATTTTGATATATAAGTTTGTTTGAGATATAATTTTCACTAAAACAACCATATTAAAAATTTAAATTTATCCATAAGCTACTTTATGTACTTAGGGATGTTTTATAAACTTTTTAGTGACCATACATGACCATCTGATGGTCCAAAACTATATTTTAATATTTTTTTGGGGATTTTTATATTTTTAAATATAAAATAAATTTGTAAAATGGCATTAAATTCAATTAAAATTCATCCATTAGGTTAATTTTAGTGTTTATGAGATATGTGGATATTTTTTTGGTTGCTTGAGCTTGTATTGGAAACTTACTAAAAATA
>JARHVA010000016.1:12115000-12160000 GCA_037957365.1 Torreya grandis | reverse complement strand
AGTTACATGAAACATCAGGGTTGAGGATCATAAAAACTAAGCAAGTAAACTCAATTTTAGGTGCATGTATAATCAATAAGCCCTACTTATATGCAATCCAATACCAAATAATAGGTCAGTATCATCTAGTGATAGTGACCCAATCCCAAGGAATAGACCCAACACAAATATTAATTTAATTTTAGAACCAAACAAACAATGGGCCTACTTATCCATGATTTTAAATTCTATAATAAAGTAAAAATTAGAGACTCAACCGTAAAATCTAAGTATTGTGATCTTTTTATTAATTTTTATATTTATCACATTTCACTTTTCAAAAAGAAGAATAAAACTAATTATTATACATTCAATTCTATGCTTGAATGCCATATCTATTAATCTGATTTCATTTCAAACTTCTATAGTAATTAGATTAATTATACCCATTAATCTAAATTAGGGTAAAACATATCGGTAAATTCATTCACACACGTATTAATTCAAATACATATGTTTTACCTTAAGGTTTCATCCTTCTATGGTTTCATATTTTTGGCTTAGCATTTCAAATTTTATTTCTAATTTTCTCCATATAAAGCACAATAAATCTTTTCACTTTTGTCCCTAACCTTATGCATCCTTGCATGATCCCTTATTATTCAATTGAAGTAGGATATTTTAATTTTAACTCTAATATGAAGTAATAGATTA
This sequence comes from Torreya grandis, assembly GCA_037957365.1. Classification (NCBI taxonomy): domain Eukaryota; kingdom Viridiplantae; phylum Streptophyta; class Pinopsida; order Cupressales; family Taxaceae; genus Torreya; species Torreya grandis. The sequence continues at coordinate 12,159,307 of JARHVA010000016.1, read as the reverse complement.
AATGTGACCCATATAGAATTTATTTATATTCCTATTACTTTATCCAAAATGGATAAAAATAATGTTTCTTATTTTAATGATGCAAATACTCATGACTATGTGCAAACAAATGATTATATTGATATGCCTTCATTGTAAAATGATAATAAATATAATAAAAATGAGTATAATGATTAAGATAACTATGAATTTTATATATATATATATATATATATATATATATATATATATATATATATATATATATTTCCAAGATCATGATGAAATTTAAAGTCTTATCTAAAATTTGTGAAGGACTTTGTGAATCCCTGAAGATGTGGGTAGAGTGATTGAAATGATCCTATCACCTAAAGACACACATAAAGATAAGTTTTATACATTTAAAATACTAATAAGATCACTTTACCATTAATAGATAATTATTTTATACTACATCATGTAATTATACCACTACTCTTAATATAATTCTTATGCTTACACCTTCAATAACCTATGTGACATCTACCAACGTTCGATGTCAAAATACGGCCTTCAATATATGTTTTGATGCCTATTATTATGTTGGAAAATTTCACCACCCTTAATATGGATACATGTGTTCCATTACCAACATATCCCATTTCATTTTTTATAACATTTTTATGACTCTTCATGCCAAGGTGTTTCAGTTAGCAAAATGTGCACATAGAGATACATATGTCATGGATTCCTAAGCTTTTATCTATAATGTTGAGGTATATTCCTATTGGTGTGTTGAGATATTGATGTTAAAATTGATATAAAAGGTAATTAAGTGTCATTTATGTCCAATAATTTCTCTTTTTAAGTTTCATGATAAGTGATCATGATGGGTTTAGCATGATCTAGTAGGTTCTTGAGTTCTGCATAAGGTCTCAGGAAAATGTTGAGATGTGACAAGATTATAAGTAGTTATTTCTTTGTATTGCTATGATAAATCATATAAAAGAGAGTGTTTATTATTTTTAATTTATTATTATGATAAGGTCATTGATTGACCAAGTTCATAAGAAGCAAGTCTTTGTGACAAGGTGTTTTAAAAGCCTAGTCTTGTCTTGGTGAAGGCATGTATAGTGAAGCCTAGTGAAGTGAGTGAGATGAATATTTTGAAAACATGTTTAATAGTAGTTTATAAATTTATGATGGAATTTTTAATGATAATGAGTTTTTGAGTGCATTTATAGTGGCATCAATGTCTCAAAGTGGTATGATGCCTAGTAAGTCTGATTGATGAACTAGCTCTTAAGCATGGATATGGCATGTAGAGCAATAAATATGATTATATGGATGTGTATGATATTTAAGGTGTAAAATTTAATGTTAGATAATTGATAAATGTGTTGATTTAGACACATTAATTTTAGAGTGAGCCAAAGATGTATGTTCTTCTTTAATGGTCTTCTTATGGACCTAGTCTTAAGACCCTAGGTGGTAGAATGAGGTGTCATGATCAGGTTTGGAGGACTATGAGATCATGTTTGAATTAATTGAGGTTTTACATGATGTATGAAGTTTTTTTTACCATGTCTGAAGTCTTGAGTTGAAGGATAAATCATGAAAATGGGTTTGAAGGTCTCTCGAGTGAGAGAATAGAGTGTTACAGACCTGAGAAGGAACTTATTTTGTTTAATGAAATGTGTGACTATTGAATGGGACATATATATATTGGAGAGAGATATAAAAGGTTCTTTAATTTTTTTTAAATCATTAGGAGTTGTTTTTAAGGATAGACTTGTATGAATTAATGTTAAGAATGGAAATCAGTCTAAAACCCTTCCAAACCCCTTATAGTGACCCAATTATGAATATTTTGTATTTGAGTGCCCATAATGGATTGGTAATGATATTTTTATGATTTTAACATGTATATGAATCTCCCAAGTACCTCTAGGTAAAATTGGTCTACCAGATGAGTGAGTGAAAGCTACATAAAATCAATTGTTTTCAATAAATTTGGTATAGTAGGTAGAGTTGACTAGGTCAAATAATGAAAATCATTAGAGTAAAAATATTTTGATTTATAATTAATGCCCATAATGTTTTATAAATATTTTAAATAATATAAATATGCTAAAGTGGTCACGGAAGTTGGCCTATCGCTAAAAAGCCTAGTGAGGAAGATAGTAAGAAAACTAGGTAGGAATGAGTATGAGATAAGGGATGAGCGTCAGTGGATTAGGAATGGATCCAATAGCATGGTATTGTTTTTTATTACCTATAACACATCTAATTTTTTTTATGTTATTAATATCATTTAAATTATTGAAAATGGTGTTCAAAATATTACCTATCTAGTGAAGATGTGATAGTGAAAGTGTAAGATTCAGAGATTGGTCTATATATTCAATATTTGATATTATATCTCTATATATTTGTGTTTTGAGATGTTATAAATATTTATAAGGATAATAATCATGCATCATTAATTATTTTTTTATATAAATATATGTTAAATGCAATATCATTATGACCAATTCACAAGGCAAAATGATAGTTTGAAGTAAGTGAGAATGATGAGTTGAAGAATCTCTACAATTATCTAATGCATATAATAAATATGATTTTATTTATTACCTAAAATACCTATTAATTATTTATATAATTTTGAGATTCACTTTAAGGAGTTGAGATATGGAATCCAAAATGGATTATCTGGTTGTAGAAGAAATGTAAAAGAGAGGGTTAACAAATTGGTTTGCAATACCAATGATTGTCACTAGAAATAATGATATATATATATTTTAAAATTTTATAAAGGTCACATAAGAAATATTCATATGAATTATAATTCATGGAATTTCCCTTGCAAGTGCTAAAGATAACATTCTTCATGACTATGTTTTTGGAACTACAGGATGTTTTATGTGAGTGTGTTTGATGTTCCTGTATCATCTTGACTAGTTTGGAAGTTTACCAATCATGTGGTGATGTATAATAGGTGTAATGATATATAATACATACATTTTTATTTATTTAAATTTCATTTATATATTTTTATGATAAAAGGTTCTTGACTATGTTTTAGATCTTTTTGGTAGAGTAGAATGAGCCTTTTATAAAGGTGTTTCTAAGTGTTTGGAGTCTAATAGAAGATGTATAATGGATTTTATGATGACCTTGAGGTAATTAATTTACTTAAATATGTGTATTTTTCATTCAAATTGGTTTTTTAGGTTGTTTGAGCTTCATCTTTGTAGACATTGCTTTTAGGGTAATTAGGCCTAATAGGTCTTTAAGGCCTAATGGGTCTTTAATGCATAATAGAGATTTCATGAGTTAAGTGAATTATTTATGACTTATTGAGCATGTAATATCTTAATTTAGGTTTCAATATATGTTATTTAAAGTTTTAGGTCATTGGTGAGGGCCATTTGGGCCATAGTGATTCAAGTTGTTTCGTGGAGAAGATAAACCTAATTACATTAGGTCTCTATTAGGCCTAATAGTGGTTTTGGTCCATATGAGTAATGACCAACATATATATTGGGTGTTTAACTTGTTAAATATGTGTATTTTCATATTCAAATGGTTATCCAAGTATGTATATATTCTTGGATGACCAAGATGGGTGAGATCAAGAGTTAATTATAAGTACTAGGCGTTGTAAGCCTATTTGGGCTAGTTAGGGAGATGAGAGTGAAAACTAAGAAAATATATATTTGAGGAGAATATTTAGGTCATATATACCATAAAATTGGAATATATGATTAGTCATGAATATCTTATACAATTTATAAGTGTGATGAGCAAGGTCATGTGATCTAATCAATCCTTATTAGGTTGTTTAGGAGAAGTAGAAGTAGAAGGACATATTTTCTTATTTAAAGAGTTAGTCTAAGAGTGTTGAAGGAGTGATATTTTTATATTTTAGATACCATAAAAATTTCATTATAGGTGTGTTATTTATGTATGATAGTGGATATAGAAGATATATATCTGAATAAGAGGTCATTATCTATTGATTGAGTAACAAGGTGTTGTGAACTTGATCAAGTTTATCTTGGCTAAGTGGGTGCTTAGTCAAGAGGGAGTGGGAGATGCCTTATATTTTTGTGATTTTATAGTTTTCCTTGATGTTTATAAGTTGGTGTTAAGTCACTTAGGGGGTTGGTTCCTCATTTCAAGTTGGATCTTGCTAAAGAACTAGTTGAGTTGGTGCTAGACTAGTGAGGGGTTGGTGCTCCTTATGGGGTTGGTGCCTCACTAAATATTGATTCATTGCTTATAAGATTGTGGTTCAAGTGGTATTTTAGTAGGTATTATTACCCATGATGGTTTTTCACATATCTCTTATGTTCATGTGTTGATATCTTTCTTTGTGTTTATGTGAATGCCTCTCTATGCATTGCTTGATCACTATATTGGTTTGAAGGTTAATCATGTTAAGTGGAAAAAAGGATTGCTTTAGGACACTAATTCATCCCCCTCTCATTAGTTTTTATTCCAATAATTGCTATTAGAGAAAGTCCTTTGGGAGAGGCCTAAAAGCCTAAAAGTGATCCTAAGAAACAAAAGCTTGTAAGTATGATGATGATAGTGTTGATCTTATTTGTAATTATGGTACTAGTAAAGTTGTATAAGTAGAATAAGGATGACAAGATGAGGCCTGATCAACACTTAAACTAGATTGAGTTATGTGTTGTTGTAGGAAATTAGTAAAATTTTAAAGAATGTGAAAAGTGTTATTTTATAGCTCAGAAGGATTATGTAGAAGCCAAATCAAAGGTCAAACCTAAGTTGATAGTCTAGAAGGACTTTAAAGACATGTTGAGAGAAAGGAATAGTTCAAGGCATCAAGGTGTCTTAATAAAACTTTATTTATTCCTTGTAAGAAGGTATGTGTAGGTATCTTGGTGAAGTAAGTAAATAGAGGCTAATGAGAGTTATTGATTGGTCTAGAAGACCAATACCATTGTTGGTAGAGATATTATCCATAAGATTCAAGGATTGGAGATGATCTAAAGAGTATGTTCAAATTTGGGTTTACATTAATATGCTATGAAGTGATCTAAGCAATGACATATGATCATTAAATTTGTACAAATGATGAAACATCATAAAGAGATATGTAAGTATGCCATAGGCAAAGGTCTGTAAGTGAAGAAAGAGTTGAGAATCAAGCTAGAAGAACTAAATTGAGTCTATAAATATGTTGATGAGGCAATGATCAAGTGATACATAACTAAGGAAGGGAAGAAAGCAAAGATGAGGAGATTCTTGAATGCTTTAGGTCTCTACCAGGCCTAAGAAGAGAAGGTGGTTGAATTTTCTAAGTACTCTTATGAGGATTTAAAATATAAGAACAAAGGGGGATCTTGGTCTATGTTCACTTTGTTCATTTTAGTGTTTGCAATATCTAAAGATACATTTTAGTGTTTAAAGATCTAATAAGGTGATTTTACCTATGGGCATGATCAATGGTAGACAAGGGTATTTGAAGCATATAACATTACTTGCATGTGATGAGGGTTTAATGAATCCATAACCTATAAGATCTTTCATAAAGTGAATAAACTTGTAAAGAGTAGTGAATCTAAATGAACATCATATGGAATTTCTTGAAATGCACCATGTGGAGTTGAGTGATATTGGTGAATTTAAAAGTGACATTAGGATCATGTAATGTAGGTGGATAGTGTATGAGGTCCTTAACAAAGTGTGGAAAGTACAAGACTGATCAAAGTACTCTTACTCAGAGGTATATTATGCCATAATAGTTTTGATAGATTTTGATGATTATTTGATAGAGGTTTATGATAGAGAATGAGGTATCACTAACCTATCTATTAGTTTACATTATGGATGTTTTTCTAAGTTAATATGAGCCATGATGACTTGAGAAACATAAATACAAATTTAGACTGATCATGAGCTCCAAGAAAGCATATGAGGCATAGATTGGTTTGAAAGACCAATGAGTTTATAAAATACAATTTAAAGTTTGTTAAAAAATATAAAGGGGTTATTTAAAGACAAGGGAAGGTTATTCAATTGATGTCAAGGTGAGGTATCTCAGTGATTATTTTGAGTATGATTAAGTGGTTTCAATCATGTCAAGGACAAGGTGAGAAATAGTGTGTTATGAGTACATCTAGAAGTGGTATGCATGATCTTAAGGGGATCATGTGTCTAAGATGATTCTTAAGTTTCCTTATTATTATGTGTTGAGTTTATAATTGTTGAAGATGGTTGAGCTACTTTTGTGAGTTGAACTCGTATTTGGATTGATCAAAGGAATAATAATCTTGTTTGGAAAAAAAAAGTGTATTTTCAATTTTTCCAAGTCCAAGGATCAGTAGTATTATTAGAGATTACCATTTTTCATTAATGTCAAAGGGGGAGAAATACTTGATTGGGAGTAAGGCTATTTTGGGGGAGATCAAGCCTAAAGAGATGAGAATGATCTATTATGTTAGATTGTTTGCCATCAATGGCAAAGAGGGAGATTGTTGAGGTATGTTCCTGTTGGTGTGTTGAGACATTGATTTCAAAGGTAATTACATGTCATTGATGTGCCAAATATGCTTTTTTGTATTTTCATGGTAAGTGATCATGATGACTTAAGCATGATCTAGTAGATTCTTGAGTTCTACATAAGCTCTTGGGAAAATGTTGAGATGTGGCAAGCTTATGTGTAGTGATTAATTGGTATTTCTATGATATATCATCTAAAATAGAGTGTTGATTATGTTGAATTTATTATTATGATAAGTTCATTGATTAACTAAGTTCATAATAATCAAGTATTTGTGGATAAGGTGTTCATAAAGCCTAGTCTTATACCAGTAAAGACATGTATAGTGAAGCCTAGTGAAGTGAGTGATCTGAGACTTGTGACAATATGTGTAGTAGTATTTGAGCATGTTTTAAAGGTCTTTTTTTTCATGATAATTAATTTTAGAGTGAATTTACAATGTCAGGAAGTTCTCAAAGAGGTATGATGCCTAGTAGGTCTAATTGATGAACTAGCTCTTGAGCATTGATATGGCTTGTAGAGCCATAACTATGATGATATGGATGTGTATGATTTTGAATATATGAAATTTAGTGTTAAATAATGTGATAAATGTTTTTAGATAGACACATGAATCTAAGAGTGATCCAAAGAGATATGTTCTTCTTTAATGGTCTTCTCATGGACCTAGTCTTAGGACCCTCGGTTGCAGAGTGAGGTGTCATGATTAGGTATTGAGGATTGTGAGCTCATGTGATCATGTATTGAGGTTTTAAATGATTTATAAAGTGTTTTTAAAAATTCTAATATCTTAATTTTAAGGAGAAATCATGAACATGAGTTTGAAGGTCTCTCAAGTGCTAGAATGGAGTGTTACAGACCTGAAAAAGAACTTCTTTTACTTTTTGACATGTGTGACTATTGCATGGAAATATAAGCTCTTATAAAGAAATGGAAAAGGATCCTATTTTTTTTTCAAATCATTATGTGTTGGTTTTAGGGATAGAGCTGTATGAATATAAATTAAGAATGGAAATTAGTCTAGAACCTTTAGAATTACTTGATGGTGAAGACATTATTTTTGAGTGATAATAAATGATTAGTAAGAATATTTTGATGATTTTGACATGTATATGACTTTGCTAGGTACCTCTAGGTGGAATTGCTCTGCTAGATGAGTGAGCAGGAGCTACAAAAAATCACTTATTTCTCATGAATTTGGTATAGTAGGTAGAGTTGACCAAGTCAAATAATGAAAATCATTAGAGGATAAGGATTGTTACTTATAATTCATGTTTATGATTATTTATGAGTATATTATGGAATTAAAGTATTATAAATTGATCATATAAGTTGGCCTATAACTAAAAATCCTAGTGAGGAAGATAGTAATAAAACCAAGTAGGAGTGAGTATGAGATTAGGGATGAGTTGAAGTGGATTAGGAATAGATCCAATAGAATGGGGTCATTTATTAATACCTATAAAATATTTTCATTTTGGTTATATGTTATGATGATAATTGGAATTTCTAAAAATGGTGTTCACAAGATGCCCTATCTAGTGAAGATGAGAAAGTGAAAGTGTAAGATTTAGAGATTGGTCTATATATTCCATATTTTGCATTAGACATCCATATATTTGTCTTTAGATATGTTATTAATATGTATAAGTATAATAATAATTCATCAAAACTTATTTTTTTTGTATATGCAGGTGTTGAAACGCAAGATCATCATAACTAGTTCACAAGGCAAAATGATAGTTCTGAGTAAGTGAGATTGATGAGTTGAAGGATATATGCACTTATCTAATGAGTATAATGAGTGTTATTTTGTTTTCTAGGATATAAAATACCTATCCATGATGTATATAATTTTTAGAGTCACTTTAACTATTTGAGATATGGAAGCCTAAATGACTTATCTGCCTATGTAAGAACTATGAAAGAGAGGGTTAAAAAATTAGTCTGGAAGACCAATGATTGGCACTAAAACCAATGATATATATATATATATATATATATATATATATATATATATATATATTATGATGTTATAAAAGTAAAATATTAACTATTAATATTAATTATAAGTATTTTAAGTGCCCCTACAAGTGATAAATACAACATTATTCATGATTGTGTTTTTGTAAGTACAGGAAGTTTTTTTATGTGAGTGAGTTTGATGTTCATGTGTCATATTGACCAGTTTGGAAGTGTAAAAATAATGTGATGATGTCTTAAATTTTATATGAGATATTATACATGATTTTTTTTTTAAATTGTAAAGTGTCTTTACATATGTTTATGATTAAAGGATCTTGACTATGTTTTGGAGTTTTCTAGCAGAGTAGAGTGAGCCTTTTGTAAAGGTGTTTCTGAGTGTTTAGTGTCTAATAGAAGATATATCATGGATTTTATGATCAAATATAGGTAAATAATTTTCCATAAATATGTGTAATTTTTCATGAACTTTTTTTTACAGGTTGTTTGAGCTTCATCTTTGCAGCTAGTGCTTTTGGGTAATTAGGCCTAATCGGTCTTTAAGGCCCAATAGAGCTTTCATGAGGTAAGCGAATTATTTGTGAATTATTGTGCATATATGAGGTTATTTTAAGTTTAAATATAAGTTATTTAAATTTCTTAATTATTTAATAAGGCCATATGGGACATATTGGTTAAATTTATTCCATGGAGAAGATAGACCTAATTGCATAAGGTCTATATTAGGCCTAATTGTGGTTCTAGTCCTTATGAATAATGACTAACCTATGCAGTGGGTGTCTCAATCATAAAAATTATGTAATGACCTATTACAAGGGTTATTTAAGTATGGATATATTTTTTTCTAGTCAAGATGGGTGAGGGCAAGAGTCAAGTATAAGTACTAGGCATAATAGGCCTATTTGGGCTAGTTAAGGAGACGAGAATGCAATCGAAGAAAAAATCTCTTTGAGGAGAATAATTAGGTCATGTATGCCATAAAATGGGAATATAGGATCAGTCATTAATATCCTATATAATTTATAAGTGTGATGATTAAGGTCATATGAACTAATCAAGCTATATGAGGGTTGTTTGAGCGAAGTAGAAGATGGCTGAATTTGCTTATTTGAAGAGTCAGTTTGAGAGTGTTGAAGGAGTGATGTTGTGTTGATTGAGATACCATCATAGTTAAATAAAATATGTGTTACTTATGTATGATAGTGGATATATTAGATACAGATTTGAAGAATAGGTCATTATCTATTGATTGAGCAACAAGGTGTTGTGAAGGTGATCAAGTCTATTTTGGCTGAGTTGGTGCTTAGTCAATAGGGAGTAAGAGATAAATTTTAGGTTAGTTATTTTATAAGTTTCCTTGAAGTTTATTATTTAGTGTTTATTCACTTAGGGTATTGGTTCTTCCTTGCAAGTTAGAGCTTGCTAAAGGACTAGTTGAGTTGGTTCTTGACTAGTGAGGGGTTGGTGCTCCTTATGGGGTTGGTGCCTCACTAAATATTGATTCATTGCTTATAGGAATATATTATGAATGGCGTTTCATTAGGTTTTATCCCCCATAATGGTTTCTCACATATCACTTGTGTTCGTGTTTTTATATCTTTCTTCATGTTTATGTGATTACTTATCTATGTATTGATTGATCACTATATTAGTTAAAAAGGTTAATCATGTTAAGTGAAAATAAATGATTGTTTTAGGACATTAATTCACCCCCCATCACCCCCCCCACCCAAATCCCCATAGTTGTTTTATTTCTAATATATAAGTCATTAACCTATGATATAGTAGTATATCCTTTACCAACATGCCTTGTATCTCTAAATATAGCATGATATGAAGGTAAAGGTGATCCTACAAAACATTATAGATCATTTCATGCAACATGATTGGAATATGTATACAAAAAAAATCTTGACCAAATTATTTCCAATAATTATTAAGGATTGTGCATTGATATGGGTATGTGATCTCCCTTTTCAATCCATAATAATGTCTAACCCATATTTTGACTAATTCCTATTTAATTTTTCATAAACATAGATGATAAGTTATCCTATGCATAAATTTCTAAGCTAAATCAAAATTCTAATGACCAAATCAGTGATTATGTGCTTTGATATAAAACCATGATAGCCAAGATGATGAATGTTATAGATGAAAATGAATTATAAGATATATTTAATCAATGTTTACTATAATCACGTAAAAAGACAATTATATTCAAGAGATTCAAACCATTTGATGAGATGTTACATACAATGAGGGACAAAGAAGTCAAGTTAATTTCTTAGAACAAACCTAAGTATACATCAACTATTATTAATGAATCAAAAATGAAATTTTAGATAAAAATAATATAAGGTTAAACCAGGTGATATAAAGAGTAATTTAAGTATTACAATTAATACAATATCACAACCTCAAAACTAGTTACAATTGAAAACTACACAAAAGAGGCACTTTTCATGATTACCATCACCACCTCAAATTATACTAAATAAGCTACTATAGTGTAATCTTATAACAATATTACCTATAAAATATCTTGATCCAAACTAGACTAGACCAAGGAACTATGACAATGATGCATATTGTGAGTACCATTAGATTGTCAGACATTCAATAAATAGATGTTACAATCTAAGAAATAAGACACAAGATTTCATAGATGAAAACATTATCAATTTGGTCACTCCTATAGAGTAACCTCAACCAAAACATAATGGAAATCAAAATATGAATATTTTTAATGATTCATTTTCAAAAACATGAATAAAAAAAACTAGTGACACATAATAGGTAACTTATGTATACAACATGCATCCTCAACTAGTGACATATGATCATCCACTAGATACTATCATTGGTACATTTAGTGATATTACACCTCAACATCCATGATCACATTTGATGATAATGAGATAATTAATGATGATTTAAATTTTCATGCATTATTCATATGAGCCTACATTGATGAATAATGTATACATTGTGTTTTGAATTACAATGGTTCAAGTGAGAACATTTTAAAAATGGAACTTATCCAATCCCTTAGGTACACATGAAAATATTTATAAGATACATCAAAAGTAGTTAAAGTGTTTTAAGAATAGAGACATAATATCTTGGTACATATAATATTACCTCTTTGGGTGGGATCAATAATATTAGCCACACCATTAATTTTTTCAAAGAGAAATATGGTATTCAATGTGTTGTTACAATGCCCATGCATGTCGAGTCTTCAATCAATCCCTTATGTAATAAATCAATGTTTAAAGTACATATACTATAGTAGAGTGGTCAAAATCTTATTTGTGTATTACAAGCACCCTCTATAATCAGTGATATCTCCTCCTACATACCCACCACCATTGTGGTTGGTTGATAAACATATTCAAGATCATTATTTAGAGATGGATAAAACACACACACACGCATGCACATATGTGCATGCGTGCGCACACACGGACACACACACACACACACACACAAAACTCACACACACAAAACTAGCTATTCAACATTGATCACATTGGAGAGTTACTCAAATATCAAAAATATCAACATCTCTTATATTACATACTCAGTTAACACTATGGGATGTTAACCATGTTATGAAGTGTAAAAAAGCAACAAGACAACCTCATATTATATTTCAAACACCACATATCACTTTACCTTCTAGATCTATGCAGGACACCCCAATTTGAATTAATAGTTATCATGATATATATAGAACACCATATGAATATCTATTAGATTCTAACCCATCCCTAATTATTACCTACCATCTATGATAGAGGACCCTTCCACTACTAGCTATAGGCACTTCCCATGGCCCTCCCATCGATAGGATCATTGGTTAGTTTTTACAACTTTCAAATATTAAAAAAATAAAAAATACAAAAACATTGAAATTTTAAAAAAAACTCTAAAATCATAACCTAACATGACATGATTACTAGTTTACACTATTTATATATGTTATTTATTAGATGTCTAGTAGATGAAATATTATTTACCCACACACATGCATTTCATAGACTTTGAGTGTTGTGTAGGACATACAAGCTACACATGGACATAGAGATGTTGGTTTCCCTCTATCCAATGGCCATGATGATATTAGGGACATATTATTTCACAAGTTTCAATATTGAATGTTATATCTTTTTATGACATTTTTACCATGTTGAGTTACCTATAACTTATTTACACGTGCCTTTATAGTTACTCATTTGTTACATGGCGACACATGATATGTCATTATATTATAATGTTCCATTGACGTATATGGATGGCATAGACTAGTGCCTTATTATATGTTCCATTGATATTCTTATTATTTTACATGATATGAAACTTTTTGTTTGACTATTGTGTCTAGCCCTTGGCCTTTCCTAGAGTGACATCCTTCATGTCCCTTGTTTGGGACATTTTTATGTCCTCCTATGTGTAGACCTTTGCCTTGTTTGTTGTGACATTTTATATCTATTGTATGTGGCCTTTTGCTTTACGTGTGAAAATAATGCTTATCTCATTGAGCTTGTTAATAGTGAAGGGTGGCATGATCTATATCATGTACTATTACTACAATGTGTTATATATATATATATATATATATATATATATATATATATATATATATATATATATATATATATATATATCGCAATATGATACTTACATGCCCTCCATTCCATATGTTACATATACATGTCTTGATTGACACATGCATTACTATGATGATGTGTTCTCCACATTTAAAATGATATTACATGATTTTATCTTTATACATGAAATAATACAATCAAATCATATTCTGAGATGAGTAACTTACATGATACATCACTCATTCTAAGAAGGAAGCAGTATGGTAGGGTTGTCATAGAGACAAGCCTCAATGAGCAAAAAATTACATCAAAGTACAAATTTCATATATTTTAGAGATTAAAAGTGGTTCATATAATATATGGTTCAAATACATGATAGATATAGAAACATTAATACATATTACAAGGTCATTTTCATGCATATGCGTTCACATTACAAACACTTGAGCATAGATTCATACGTAATTGAGTGCATATGCACAATAGTTTATGAGAATAAGAATTAAACGTCTCCATACTCATATTTTAGATTCAAGAGCCATGATATTGGTTCATTCATAGATATACAACATCAAACTTTTCAATTGAATGAAAATTGGTTTACATTCCACTCCATACTTATCAAATTTGTAGTTGTGATGGGGACATAGACATTGATCACTAATTTTAGATCATGTATTTTTATAATATGGAGTAAACTTGACTAAAATGGATTAAAAAGTTAAAATCAAATCTATAATCCATATGTAGTGGTTGATTCATTTTATTTCAACAAACTTGGCTTGATACTCCTCTGATTTACCTATATAGTTATTAATTTGAACAAACTTAGCCTAATGGTTATCTATTTTTCATAAATAGCTACTTGGTTAGTAAATTGTGTAGTTTGAGTTGTTGCATGTAGCCTTCCCAACCTAGTATCCTACATAGTTACATAAGTTTGTGGAATGATCACCCAAATGTCCTTGTGATAACAAGAAAGCATAGTATGTTTCGACAAGGAAGCATAATCTCTAATAAGTTATAGGGAAAAATTTTTTACTCACATACATGTGTACTCCTAATTTTCTCTTAAATTTCTCAAGTTTGAATTTCAAATATTATATTTCACATATGGACATTAACTACTTCATTTTCATTGCAAGTTTGCTTAGAGAAAAGCTATATGTTTAGAACCATATCCCAAATATAATTTGTGTTGAACACACTGAGCTATTTCTTATCTTTTTACTCTAGAAATTCTATTACTAAAATAAAAAGGAAGAATTTTTAGATACTACAATGTGGTCTTTAGTACTTGAAAATGATAATATTGATACACATTTACCACACTGGACTTGAATACTAAAAAAAAGTCTTAATCCACCATTCTCTCACAATTACATGTTATTCTATGAGTCAAACCTTATGTTATATTTATAAACACCTATATGGACCTCAATGTATATTTCAATCTTGATAAATATCTTTCACATATATCTCCAGATTCTCAAATCAGTCTACCTAAACAAAGGTTAGATACACCATATATAGTGAATACACTTGTCAATACTTACTTAATTTGGTTGGTACCAATCCACTCCGATAATATCTTTTCTCTATAATGAAACCCATCCTTAAATTTGGTTCATCACCATAATAAATTATTTAATTGGATCTATATATAAATAGATAAAGGTCTCATTCAAAAGTGACTTATATATGTGTGTATATATATGTGGGACTTATATATGTGTGTGTATATATATATATATATATATATATAATTTTCACGCTAAGCAAATCTTCTCTATTCTTATAAATTTGTAAATCTATTACTAGGAATACTCATATGCCAATTTTTAAGAACTTAAAAGCCAAGTTAAAAAAATAAATTTCAAACACCAAAGCCACATTATTACTTTATTACTTGTATATACATAATGAAGGGGCACAATTGTACACTCACATTAGGTGGAAGAACTATTTATGGCTTGATTTCCCTCCTTAGACTAGTAGATACATAGGCAAGAATCAATCATCAGATGAGGGTGACTATGATCATCTCAACCCATTACATAAAATGACTTGTGACTTATCTAATATAGATTTGTACACAATTACACATTGAGTAAATTTATCCTATTTTTCCCAAATTGGAAACCCATCACTAGGAGTAATTGAAATCCAAGTCTGAAGCATTAAAAATTGAAATTAAAGCAAGAATTTTAAAGTAACAAATCCACATCATTAACTACATACATATGGAAAAGGTACATAATTTCATAGTAATACTAAGTGGAAGGACTAATTGAGTCTTCATTTCCCTTTTTAGAGAATTGGATATGACTCAAAAATACACCTAGGTTTCAAGATAAAGGAGACTGGTTTCTAGACTTATGCATAACATCAAGGTTTGAGATAAAAGACATGGAAAAAGAAAAGATATTTTACTTATAATTTTTAATATCACTAACACCGTTAATTTGCTCAATGGATGTTTAGGTTGATCAATGTCTTGCAACACTTTATTCTAGTAATTATAAAATGAAACTCTTAAATAGAGGCATATAGGTTTCAAAATTGATGGTATGAGGCATATAAATTGAATTTGCATTTTAGACCTTATATTATAATAAAAAATCTAATAAACATAAAATGTTCCTTGTATTTTTAATATAAAATTAAATAAATAATAAATACTTATAACAACCCATAATTTAATATATGATAAATTAGTGTTAGTTGTTTGTAAAATTACTATATATTTTTTAGGTTGAAAAATCTATTTTAAGGGTACTTCAAAGCGTTGGGACATCCAAAAATTTTAAATTGATAGGAATGGTTAACTTTAAATTATAGTGCTAGAGGTATGACCTAGCATTTTATAATGATGTATATATAACACACATTCTATTATTATTATTTTGTCCATATAACTATCAAAAATAAAGGATAGTTTATAGCATGTCAATTTCATGGCAGATATAGGGGGTATATACTCCATCATGTAATAGTATTTATTCATGAACCCCTTCTGCACCTTCTCTCATAGGCTCAACTCAACTTCCTCCTCTTGGATGGCTAGCTTCATCTGCTCTAGCTCTTCTTTGTAAGAACTAGTGCCTTTCTTGGCACTTTCCCTTGATGTGTTGTGTTTCTCCACTAGGGGTTCTTCCTTAGACTTGTCCCATTTGTCTAATTTTTTCTTCTCTTTGGTGTCATATTTTCCGTTATGAGTCCACTAGATTTCAACTACACTCTCTATTTGTTTTTGTAAGGTGTCAGTATCACCTTCCTTGTCTCGAGGTGCCCCTTCACTACTGGGGCATGTTTGTGGTGTGGCTTATTCCATTGTGATGGTGGGGGCACTATGCACCTATGATGCTTTATAATTCATGGGTTTCACAATTGTGGCAACCCTCTTTTATTCCATTTATTTCCTAGCCTTCTCCTTTTTGGCTTTATTTATCTCTACCTTCAACTTCTTCACCATTACGGCCATATTTTCTTCCTCAACCTTTATCTCCTCAACCTCATGTTTGTTGATCTTTGTTTGGGTCATTCCCTTGGCCTTCATGTCCTACTTTTTTCATTATGACTCCAACACCACTTCTGTATGGTCCTTGATGAGGCCCATTGCCATCCATTGATGCCTCTTCTCCTCTTCATATTACATAGGCTATTCTAAAGGTTATATGGTAGGGGCACTTGATGGTTCTACTTCCCCAAACATGGTAGCAATGCCACATTAGAGATCCTCCTAAATTTATTTAGTGTTGGGTTCTTCCACTATCTCTTCTTCTTGGATAATATAAACATTTTTTCCCTCCCTCTTCTTCTTATTCTTGTACCCACAACACTTCTACTTCCTCTTGTGCCTCTTGAGACTCCATTTATACCAAGGTTATTATGGCTATTTCCACTAGTCCATTGGACTTCTTATTTTTATTTTCCATTAGCTTGGGTGAGGCAATTCATGGCATGAAGACCACATGCTTCTTCTTTAGCACAAAGGGGACATCTTCATTTTTTAAGCTGATCTTCAAATGAATGCTCTCTTGTATTTCCTCTAGAGTTTTTCCCCACTTATTCTTAGGGGATTTGCTTAGTGCATTTTAACTCTCCTTCTTCATCAACTTAAAAGGGGAGGTCATCATCTTTTCCCGTGGGTATGCCCTTTTTCTTTGGCTTCATCTAATATAAGATCCTATGGACATGCCTAAGGATGACTTATCTTTTGAGGGGATAGATATCAGTGGCATCTAAATCATCCTCCTCATCCTTGGATGATTTTCCACCTAGTCACATATACTAGTGCCTCAATCTACGTATCTCTACATCCATGATATTTACTAGGATATCCATGGACTATGCATTGGGTATTCTTCAAAGTGCCTCTTTTAAGTACTTGGTTGAAAATGCATAAGGAAGTTTCAGCCAACTTGAGTGATTCCTATCTATGAGCACTAATTGAATGATGTAAAAGTGCTTCATAATGATTTAAGTTATCATTCTAAATAGAATCTATGGGATTTTCTCTAATATGCACCATTCTTATCCAAAAAATTCAATGTAACGAGCACACCATCTCATTACATGTACTTTTTAATTTAGGTTGAAAGTAGCAGGAAAGTGAAATTTCATACTTGAGCATCGAGGAGTAATTGTGTGCTATGAAGACCCATAGGTTATCTTCATCACCATTAGACAAGTTGATCTCCTCCATCACAATCAGTATTAACATATAACTCTAATGAAAGGTCTCTTTCACTATGTGGAATTCAATCACGTTCTTGATCATGTCTTATGAAATGAACTTAGTGATGTAGAATTTCATCTCCTATGCCATGTGGTAGATGATGCATGGGTAGGTCTTTGTTACATCTACCCATCATCTACCTGGACACAATTTAGAACTCACCAGGCATACATCTACCCTTGTCTCAGGATCATTAATGTCCTTGATGAGGAATGCGAACCCTCCTTTATAATAACCTAGGAGCTTCTCGACCCTTTAAACTTTGGCATCATCTTCCATCATCTAGTATATGTCTATGATGGATCTTGGGAGTTTGGTAATTCAGTTGATGAGGTTTTTGGAAAGCCTCATATACCTCACTATGAAGTAGAATCTATCCCTATAGATGTATGAGAGGAGCAACTACACAAGTTCTTCAAGCTTTTCAAAACTTGGTAACTCATAGGGTTACATCACACTGGTGGTCATCAACTTTTCTTGGATAGAGACATCAAATAGTGCTTTGCATTGTGGAGTCTTTACCCCTATCTCTAACATAAAGTCTTGCACTAGGTCATTCACATTATTGGAGGTTCAATGCTTGTACTCTTTTAGGTAATAGTTGTGTACAAATGATGCCAAGTTTTCTCCCATCAAAACTTCCTTGGCAAAATGCATGTCCTGATAAAACATCTTCTCAAGCACCTTCAGATAGATTTGGGTAATGCTCACTCCTACTAGTGGTGATACTATTTTCAAAGTGGAGAGTTATACTATAGGTCATGTTCTCTTGGGATATTTTTATGCCTACATCAAGCCTAAACTCATCCACTTTTACCCATTCTAAATCTACTGGTATTGAACCTCAATCTATTGATCTTGTTGAAGCCTTCAATCTTCTTTGGTGCTTTACATAGTCCTGAGGTCTACAACTATATGTTCAGTTCTTGAGATTTGTGTGCCTCAAATGGAAACCTTGAAATCACCTTAGTTTTTAGCTACCTAGTTATTTACTTAAATCTTATCCCTTTCTTTCCTCTATCAACTTCATCAGGAACACAATTTATTTATCTACATATTCATCAACTTTTGGCATCAAGGGTGCTTAGGATCTCAATGTAGTAGGGTCTTCTTCTTTCAAATTTTTGGTTCATTGGTTTGTTTTGGTTGTTTGTTCAAAATCTAAATTAGCACAAAGTTTGTAACCTAACATAGTCAGTTATTCACTTCTTTATACCTCTATTCTCATCTACCACTTAATTGTAGTTAATTAGTGGTGTGATGGTACCTAAACTCCTTAGGATTTTATACACCTCCTGAAATCCATAAAAATATTTTATTTTTTGTGCATTCAATGGGGATCTTTGTGCCTCCACTACCACCACATTAACTTCTTCTACCAACTTTATAGTGACATAACATTTAGCTCAAATAATTACTTCTCTCCTCACTTTAGGTGGATGTCAACTTGTCTTGACGATCTTCTCCTGCACTTTGTTAACTTGGTTTGACCTTTACCTTAAATATGCTAACCTAGTCACAAAACCTCACATGCATGTTATTCAACCTCTTCAATCTCATTTCCTTTTCTAGCTACACTTCTATTCCAAGCGTGCTTGTCTATCTTAGTCAATTTCACTATGCTTTCATCTTCTTACCTTGGCCTTTCCCACCCCATACAAATTCCTTATACTGGCCCTTTAGTGTGGCATTATTATTTGATATCTTACACATGATCATGTTGTCCATCTTTACTCTATCTTGTGTGACTCTTTCAATTCATATTTTCTCTAAGTTTGGTGAGTTTCATGTACTTAGAGACTTAGGTGTCTAACATAGGTGCTTAAGAAAAAACCTCAATTGACTCACCCAACTGGAATTATGCTTGAAAACACTGACCTAGCCATATTTAAATCCTAAAGATACTTCACTTCTTAGATCTTGTGCACAAAGATCTGGTGTGCCTTGTGTCTAACTCTAGAAATATTCATGCACCCATAACTTAGATGTCTGGCCTCAGGCACTTGGAGAGTGTTCATTCTCAAATCACCCAACTAGAATTATGCATGAAAATGCCATACACATTCTAATTGGCGACCTTAAAATGTCACTTATTCATTTACCACATAAAATGGCAAATACACACAAAGAAGGGACTTGTTTGTCTTCTACCAAAATTTATTTTGTTGTCTCAATAAAAGCATATTGTGACTAAGAAGTTAGTGTCTGATGGTGCAATTCCACCTTATTACCAATATAGTTTTAATTAGTTGACATTAAAATGCACAGGGAGCATTTCACCTGATAATGTTGTATCTTGCATGTGCTAGTCTCTAAGATTTTGTGGATAATATATGGGCCCATCCACCTTATCTATAGCTTTCCTAGGTGCCTGATATAATTGGAGTCATAGAGAAAAATGAATGCTCCTAATATTAGTACCTTGTGTTTTATATGCTTATTGTGCTAGATCTTTTAACATACCTTTTCTATTTGTTGGCTTTATTTTCCTAGAGAGCCATACCTCATCTAAGTTATCTAAGTCCTCCAACCTTACATTCAGTGATTATTGGTCATCTAACTGACTAATACATGTGATGTCCAATGATGACACCAAGAAATCCATTAGTAGGATCACCTCAGTGCCAAACACCAATTGAAATAGTGTATCTTTGTTTAGGCACTTGTAGGTTATGTGATATGCCCATAACACTATCGATACTTGATCATCCAAATCCTCACAACCAACATCACATATATTTGTGAGTAGCATCCCTAGGATATTGTTGAATTACTCACCTATACCATTCACTTGAGGGTGGTAAGGCATTGTCTTATGGTGCACCACCATGTTTTCTATTAGTAAGATTCACATAGTTTCATTAATGAAGTGTGTGCCCCTATTACTAGTCAAAATGAGGGGAACCCATATGGGCTTATGATGTTTTCCCATATGACTCTTGCATATGTGGAAACTATGTAGTTTTTTATTGGTACAATCTCAACCCACTTGGTGAAATAGTCAGTGGCTGTTAGAATTTACCTCACACATGTGTATTGTGTTGCAAGAGTAATTAGCCTAACAAAATCAATGGCCCATTTATAGAATGACACTTGGGTAAGAATGGGGATGAGAAGAATATCATCCCAGTGGTTAGGGTTCTTTATGTATTGTCATATATCACATGCCTTATCACACTCTTTCACATCTTAAAATAGACTTAGCCACCACAAGCTTAACTAAAACACCTTACATATCATTGCCTCTCCTACATAATGGCCTTATACTATCCATTCAGGTGCCTAATGTAGGATGGAGTACCTTTCATGCTCCAAGACACATCAACATAAAACTTCATCTTAGCCTAGTTTATACAGTTCCCTGGTGATGCACTGAAAAGGGGTGGCACAAACTATGAGTTATTTCTTTTCTTTTCTTATCATTATTTAAGGTGAAGATTTAGATGTTAAGAGGGTGGCCATATATAACAAGTCCTTAGGGGTACGATACATCCTAAATAGATGTGCATATAGCATAACATTCTCAATTAACACTACTACATTACCTGAGTCTATACGAGATAAATGGTCTGGCCCTACGTTTTATTTTCTAGGATTGACAATAATGGAGAACTAGAATTCTTGAAATAGAATGATCCATATGCAAATGCACCCATAGAGAATGGGAATATTCACAAGGTAATTAAGTAACTTGTGGTCTATGAAAGAGATGAATGGGGTCACCAAAAAATATTGTCTAAATTTATATAGGGCATAGACCATGACGAGTGCCTTACCCTTGATTTTGGTATAGTTCTGCTCTACCTTTGTTAATTTTATGCTAGCAAAGGAGATGGGATGATCTATTTTACCTTCACCAAGATACACCAAGATTATGCCAATCATTGACCCAAAAGCATCTATATAGATGTGGGAAGAGGTTGTCTAGTTAGGAAATTATAAGATATGAATGCTAGCTAATTTGAGCTTCAAGGTCTCAAAGGTGTCCTCTTTCCCTTCACCTCAGTGGAACAAACCATACTTATATAAGAGATATTATAGTAGAGCCATAATTTTTTCATAGATCCTTATGATTTTTTGATAATATCCATAGTGGCCAAGAAAGGCATTAATGTATTTCTATGTGGAAGAAGTCCTGACCTGAATGATGATGACAATCTTTATTGGATCGATGAGAAAACCATCCTTATAGATAATGTACTCAAGCAAGGTTCCAAATGGTGTTGCGAAAACACACTTTTTGAAGTTTAGGGATATATAAAGCTACCTAAACCTCTCAAACATTAAGTATAGGTTATCATAATGGTCTTTGATTAGACTATACACTGTCTAATCATATAGATAAACTGATTGATGAAGTCTTTAAACATGGTGATCAGCACTCTCGAGAACACAGTTGATGCATTCTTGAGGCCAAAGGGAATCACATTAAAATAAAAACATCCCCATTTAATTTTAAAGGTTGTTTTGGGCTTGTCCTCCTCCTTAATAAAGACTTGGTATTAGCTAGAAAACCCATCAGTGAAGGTGTAGATATTGCAACCTATGACACCTTCTAGGACATCATCAATGAATAGAGTTGGGAAGTGGTCATTAACATAGGTGGAGCTCAAAATTATATAATCGACACAAATGAGAATGCACCCATCCTTAATGATGTTTATTACCATTAGGATCACCCACTTAGAGTCTTGTCTAGGGTAAATGAACCCTACAACTAGCATTGTATCAATATTTGTTTTAACCTTAGCACATAGGCTAGGATTCATCTTGTAGGGGCACTTTTTGACCAGTCTTATGCCATCAATTAGATTTATGCTCATATTATTAAGGAATGGGTGGGTACCCTTCATATCTTGATAAATCATAAGGAACAAGTCTTGGAACTCCTTCCAGAGATCTATGATGCATACCAACTCTGCATCGGACCTATAAGTGCCTAGAGTAGCCATATTTAGATCCCTTTCTATGCTAATATCCACTTTGATGGTCTTTAGTATTACATGGTATGGTTCATTATTCTTCTAGTGTGAGTCCTCAACTTTCCAAATTACCTTTTTTGTCTCTACGTGAATATGAGTGTGTTCTTCTTCATCGAAGTGCTATCATCTACTTGGAAAATGAGCTTTCTTCTGATGGTTAATGTTTTCTAGTGTCGCTCCTTCCAATTCTCATCATCTTCTTCAATCAAGTAACCTTTGAGAATTTCTCTTTAAAGAAATTTTTGAGTACCAACCCCTATTCCCTAAACATGTCTTTCAATCACTTTTTGAGGATGGCAGTATCCTCCAACACTACCCTCTAAATTATTTGCAGTGGCTCAACCAACTCCAATTTCTATAAAGAAAAGGTGAAGCTGTGCACAAACTTCTCTTTAAAGGCCTCCAAATTCATTATTTCTTGATGCATCTCATTGACCATGTACCATTATTGCACCCATGTTTTTAGAGCCCTATAAAAGGCATGTACATATAAGTTCTTTATATTAGTCACACTGTAGTAAGTCCATGTTTCTTTACATAGGCACATGTGTTCCATAGCATCAAATTCACTAGAGTATGCCAAGATATCCAAGTTCTCATAACTCCTCCCAAATATAGTGCAAATGGTCACTTTTTTCTCTAACTAGGTTGGAAAATTAGACCTTTACATTAGCTACCAATTCTTAAAAGTGATTATCAAGGTATACACTAGTGCACACATTCTATCTGTCTCTTTGGGGATGCATGATTGAAGGTCATGGACATACCTTTCCATTAGGATAATCCATTCAAATTTTGGGATCACTACAAGCTTTCCTTTGGTTAGGTGAAGTACTCTCTTTTCTTTCTCCTCTTGGTGTGGGACCCATCATTTTAGAGCATGATCAATCTAGACCTCGCTAGTCTTCATGGGATCTGGTGCTTTTGAGCATATCAAGTGACATCAACAACTAGTAGCCTCATAAGCCTCTTAAACCCATCGGTTGTAAGTGACATTGGTGGTCTCTGAGTTTGACTACCCATCCTCCCAAGAGAGCACTCCTTGATTAGAAGGGTTGATATTCTTGATGCCTTTTTCCATGATGTTATATATATGGTTGATCTCATCTTCCAAATTAATGCTCTCCATATAAGGGGGTCCTTGTTCATTTGAAAGGGGAATATCTAACCTTTCCTTACCATTTTCAAAGGTCATATAATGCTTTTTAAAGCACATATCTACATTGTTGGTGTAACACCATGGCCTTCTTGGAAGTGCTAGATAGTTATCTTAATTAACCAACTCAATTACTTTAAAGTTAGCATGGAATTCAACACCCATAATATCTATAATGATAGACTTAAAATTCCTATCAATTATGACTAGGTCTTATTGGCCATGAAGAGTACATGGGGAGAAAGTCTCAAGGTTACCTTGCCCATCTTTTCCCATGCATTCTTAGTCAAGATATTGACCTCAGTATCAGTGTTGATCAACACCTCATAGATGGAACCTCAATAAATGGTGGTATTCATTAGGATTTCTTGGTCATACTCCATGTTTTGGGTATGCCTAACCTCTCATTTCCATAACATATGTGGCATGGTGAATTTCACTAACTATTGTCCTATGTGTTCTAGAAGCAAGTTATTTAATAGGAGAACATCCCTTTGATTTGTAAGAGGCATAATTCTCCATCAGTTCTTGCACTTCAGTCTCCTAGCCATCTTGCTTTTTATGAGAAGTAGAAACCTATATCTCTAAGTCTCATGCCAACTGGAGCTCTTCTTAAAGGTTTTAGATCACACTCATGGCTTGTTGTAGTATGTCTTTTCGGCATGTAGAGCCTAGATAAGGTATGTCTTTAGGTTCTAGTTATATAATGCACCTAGTAGGGCTTGACATCCCATACTCCAACTATAACTCTAGTATTGGTGCAATTGGAAATTGAGTGGTGAGTCCACTCTAAGTAATTACCTACACTTTGATTGACTTCATGTATGCTAGCTATGCCTTTAGAGCCCATTTTTCCTCTTTAGGCTTGTACTCGATCATCCTTACACCCTTGTCAGCACCCAACCTACCTTGGGTCAGTTTTTTGTACGAGTTGGGGAGTTAATTGACCTTGTGAATTCCTAAAAATTACCCACAAATTAGATGTGTAGGGTAGTTGCATTGATAGTTCTCATTCGAGCTACACCTGTAACATGATTATGGTGGGAACCTTCCTCTACCACATCCACCATCTCACCCTTTGGTGCCTCTATGCATCCCATATCTTACATTCTACTAGTATTAACCCTTATTTCCTTAGTCTCCTTGCCATCCTATAGATATCATTACTTTTCATGCACCTCTCCCTATGTTTTTATGTATCTCATCAATTACATGATAGTCAACTATGTTATGGGTATTGGTATTGCATAACCAAGAATAGATAGTTGTAATAACCTAATTGACATGTTACAATAAGGGGTAATTACAAACATCATGCACCTCACAACAAACTTCATAGTTGAGGAAAAGTGTGAGCATATTCTTCCAAGGATAGTTTTTTCTATTATGGCCTCTATCTCACAATTGGTGCACCATAACCCACTTTAGGCATCTTGTGACAAAGTAACAATTAGCTTTTTTAGTTGGGAGGCCATAGATGAAATCTATACCTCCATGAATGGGCTAATTATTCTATAGGCACTCCCCACCACTTTACCCCTAAACATGGCTTCAAGCGCTTCCTTAGGGTCTACGAATGTTTTCATAGATAATGCCCTTCTAAAAAGTACTAACAATCCTCCAATGAACCATTATGTATGATGAGAGGGGTGAATATCATAAGGTATCTTAGAAAGAAGAGTCTTGAATCTAGTATTGTATAAACACACACCCTCTGATAATCCTTGGTTGATCTCTTTGAGCACAGTGATACTCTATTATTTAAACTCGGGTATATCATATTTTTTCAAGAAGACTTCCTTCACAGTGTCATAATCAACCATAGCCTAGTTAGGATCAAAATTTGTATACCAAGTATGGGCATTATCAAGCAAGGTTATCGCACAATGGGTTGGCTTGTGCTCGAACTATGTTATTCCCTAAATATGCTATTCTAATTCACACTTGAGCACATGCTCTGTGGCATTCTCCATACCTCGATGCTTGGGTAGGTTTACGGCCATATCAAAATAAATTTAGGATTGGGGATCAGATGGTACTTGAGGCACTTATCCTCTTGGTACTTGTCTTGGCATTAGTCCTCTAAGGCCTGCAACCACTAGGCCAAATATTGGTCTCATGATTACTACTGGTACCATAGAAGATGATGGTGTTGTACTACCAACTAGTGGCATAGGCCCACTTCTTACATGTTATTACCAAGGCTACATAACTGAAATTGGTTAGATTAGTGTGCTTATACTCATGTTCTATCAAGTTGGGCTAGCACCTTGAGGTCTAAAGGTCTCATCACTTACCTCCTTGTAAGGGATAACTTATTCAATCATAAAGTTCTAGTCCAAATTTGTGAAATGATCAATGTCTATGTTGATAAAGAGATCACTTGTCAATCTTCTATCTTCCTATGGGGGATCTAGTGCATGAGCTCATGCCATAGGTTTAAAGAGGGTAGGTACATTTGATGTATCTCTAATGATCAATTTATATAGGGACCCTAAGCTTTTAGCTATCAACTATAGATCTTTTTCTATGGCTTCAAGAGTTCATTCTTCTAGGTGCAGATGTCATTCAAGAGATCCTTCACCATACCCTTCTTGGTCACTATGGGTCCTCTTGGCACTTTTAGGTTCTAGATCTTCTATCAATCTATACCTCCTCTTATTATAAGCCTATCTACTATGCTCTTGGTTGTCAATCTGCTCATCCCCTTCCATTACACCTCACTTATATGTCCCCTTCTTCCTCATTACGCTACTCATATGTGAGAAGAATGTAGCCTTCCATCCTCACTATTTCAAAGTCATAATAAACCATTAGATTCTTAATTTTGATGCCAAGTTCTTTAACAAATGCACCTCTGGGTTCATACAAGAACTGATATTCTGCTTCTTTAGGGTAGAATTATGTTGATACTATGAACTCAAGCATGTAACTATTTATCACCCCTTACTACCATTTATCTAGGGTTGTAGTCTAAGTGGCGTCTAAGTTCTCAAGCCTTTTAGGCATTCTTTCATCCACTTGAGGTATTCTCGATAGCTTCAAATTCTATAGGTCACATTAGTATCCAACCACTGGTACACTTGTTGTGGTAGTTTATAAAAGAAAATCTCATACAGGACATCATACAAGTGTTTTTGGACTGAATTTCTTGGGATATATCCTCTACAAGTTAGATGCCTCAGCACAGAGCTTTCTTTTATTCATT
This sequence comes from Torreya grandis, assembly GCA_037957365.1. Lineage (NCBI taxonomy): Eukaryota > Viridiplantae > Streptophyta > Pinopsida > Cupressales > Taxaceae > Torreya > Torreya grandis. The sequence continues at coordinate 12,132,128 of JARHVA010000016.1, read as the reverse complement.
CTATCTAGTGCTTGATGTTTTTGAGGGAGAGTCAAAGCATTTTTTTGGTGTACCATTACAGTAACAAAATTCAATAGGTCCTAATAACAGAACCAAAATGTTATAGAAAAGTAGGTGTTTCGATCATGAGCATGTCAAGTACTTATATAGCTATCTAGGTCAAATTTAAACTTGTTCCAATGGGGTGGAAGCCTTAACTAATCCTATGGTGCTCAACATTTAATACTCGATTGTGATGGCATCACTTCACATAAGGTGTAATCCTTATGTTCTCACCTAAAACATAGCAGAGAAGTGACCAGGGTCTGTGTTGGGCTAGTTGTGCCATGGTACAACTCTATTCTTCGGCCACTTTGGTTAGTGCAGTGATGGTGGTGCATTAAAGGGTGAAATCCTTTGGTAACCTTGGCTTAATAACATTCAAGTGCTTGAGGGGTAACTAGGTATCTAGTTGAGGGACTTAGGTATAGGTTTGCACTTAGGCATGGTATTATTACAAAGGTGTAGGGTCTTAACCATACCTATAAAATTTACTTTGTCATGTGTGAGAGTCTTTATGAGTCATAAGCATGCCATGGAAAATTTAAATTAGAAGCTCACAAGAGCCCAACATACATAGTATAAACTTAAGCATTCAATCATTAAACATTGCACAAAGCTTTCATAATTAATAGGGTTTAACAATTATATATATATATATATATATATATATATATATATATATATATATATATATATATATATATATATATATATATATATATATATATATATATATATATATATATATATATATATATATATATATATATATATATATATATATATAAGTCCATAGGAACTGAGCATATGATTGACTTAAACTATTAAAGGCCCAGAGGCTCACATGTGAGCTTAGTAATTACAATGAGGAGCATCAAAGGCATCTCAAACTAAGCTCTAACTCTAGTGGAAAATATAAAATGTAGAATCAATCCACCAAGGCTTTGCTACTCTAATCATCTCCTCCTTGCTAGCTAGACTCAGTCTACTTTTATAGAGCTTCAGAGCATTTTAGGATAATGAGAAATGGGGCACATCGATCATTGAGTTGGCACTAGAGGTACTTATTCTACCATCTCCACTATGTTATCTTTAATGAGCAATCACTGTTCCATGCACCCACTTCCCAATGATGATTGATCCAAAAAGGAGTTGTTAGCCACTTGTTAGTTGGTACCACTAGATGACAAAACAATAATCATGACAAGTGATTGCCTCATGATTAGATGTCTATTTTGTTGGCATGAAACCTATACTTAGACGGATATGGGGCCCAACATCTACACACGTATATGGACCTCAATGTCTATTCTAAACCTACTAAATATATTTCACATATATCTATGGGCACTCAAATCGGTCTACCTAACAAAGGTTGGTTGTACCACATACAATCAATATCACTAGTCGATACTTAATTTGGTCAGTATCGAGCCACTCTCAATAATGTCTTTTTTCTAAAATGAAACACATCCTTAGAGTTGGTCCGTCAACATATCATGTCATTGCCATATAAGGAATTATTCAATTGAATATATATATATAAATAAATAAATAAAGGTCTCATTCAAAAGGGACCTGGGACTTATCTAATATATATCTATACAGTTTTCACACTAAGCAAGTCTTCTTTATTCCTCCAAATTTATAAACCTATCACTAGGAATACTCATACACCAATTTTGAAGCACTTAAAAGATAAGTTAAAACAAACATCATCAAGTACCAAAGCCACATCACTAGCTCTATACACAAAATAAAGGATCACAATTATATAGTTATGCTGGGTGGAAGAACTATGTGTGGCTTGATTTCCCTCCTTGGACTATTGGATACATAGGCAACAATGAATAATCAAACAAAGGTGATTGTGGTCATCTCAACGTATTACATAAAATAACTTGTGACTTATCTAATATAGATCTATACACAATTGCACATTGGGTAAATCTATCCTATTCTCCCAATTTGGAAGCCTGTCACTAGTAATAGTCACAACCCATGTCTGAAGCATTCAAAATTGAAGTCAAAGCAAGCATTTCAAAGTATGAAATCCTCATCATTAACTATATACATATGGCGAAGTTGTATAATTTCATAGTTATTCTAAGTGGAAGAACTATGTGTGACTTGATTTCCCTCCTTAGAGAAATGGATATGTATACAATGGTCAATCATCAAATGTAAGTGGTTGGGGTCAACTAAACCCATTACACTTTCCTCATTTTACAAGTTTCTAACCCTCACAAGCACACCTAGGTTTTAAGGTAAAGAGATTGATTTCTAGAGTTACCCATAACTTCAGGTTTCGAGATCACAGACATAAAAAGTACAGATATTTTCCATGTAATCTTTAATATCACCGATGTCATCCGTTTGACCATTGGACGTTCAAGTTGTTCAATAACTTGCGACAACTTATTCAAGTAATTATAAAATGAAACTCTTAAATAAAGACATGTAAACTTCGAAATTGACAATATGAAGCATATAAATTGACTTTGTGTTTTACACTTTATATTCTAATTAAAAAAAATTAATAAACCGAAAATGTTCCATGTCTTTTTTTGTTAATATAAAAATTAAATAAATATTTCTAGCACCCATAAATTAATATATGATAAATTAGGGTTAGTTGTTTGTAAAATTACTATAACTTTTTTTTTTTTTGGGATTAAAAACACTATTTTAAAGGTACCTCAAAGCGTTGGGACGTCAACCGAGTTTAAATTGACATGCATGGTTAATTTGGAATTCCAGCGCTAGAAGGATGGCTTAGCGTTTTTCAATAACGTGCATATATATCAATAAAGATTTTGAAAGGTAAATTATGTTTTGTCTACAGAAGTTTCTGCCGCGAGCAAATGACAAAGAAAAAGGCTCGTAGACTTTCATGAAATCAAATGTTCTATTTTATAATATTGAAACAATTTATGCAGTAAATCCCAGTTGCCCATGCGAATGAAAACAAGACAGGTAAAACTTCTGATGTGACGTCTTGGTAAACATGTTCCACAAATTGACTTTTTATTAAACAATAACATTTAGCTTGTTGGCGGCGGCGTAAGCAAATTGTTGGCGATATTTAAACAATAATAGAATATAAAGCACAAGTAAATGGTAATTATCAATTCAACCCTGAAGTAAATGCGATCCCTGTAGCAGGAATCCATGAACTTTCAGCGATGAATTGGCCAACGCTGAACTTCAAGGCTTCGCTGGCACTCGTGATCACATGAAATGCACGCCAATTCACGCGATTTGATGTTCCTGCGCCACCTCCGCGTTCATGTATTCGCCTTAGTATAACGTATTCAGAGCAAAGTTTCCGTCCCATTCTAACCAACCGGCGGGATCAATAAGATCGTCAAGAGTAGATTGCATGAATACAGTACGAGAGTATTGCTTCCACGGCCTTCCCAGGTATGTCTTGATCGACCCCTTCACAGGTAGTAAATCAGAGGAAGCACTCACTCTGCGATTGTGGATGGAAATTCCAGTGTTTTCGTTGGGATCCGTTCTCCCTTGGGCAGTAATTGTGTTCTTCTGGTTGCTCATGGGTCGTCTGGCGATAATATTGCTGTTCTGGATGACGACCGCTGCGTTGCCAAATATGAAGTCAACTGTGCCGTAGATATCGACTTCGCGGTAGAATTGGCGGAGGGAGTAGACATACAAAGTGTCCTGATACCCTTTGATACTGCAACGGTACACAACCGACCGGTCTGAGCCCACTCGGAGTGCAACGGCTTGGTGTTTCTGCGCTGCTGCCGTGTTCTCGAACGTCATATCTCTTGCAATGAATCCGTTGCCAGAAACCGCTGCACACAAGAAAACAATCACATAAGTCATAATTTTGTGAAAATTTGATCTCTATTTTGCCAGCTTTAGTTTTGGTTCTGGTTTGAAAGTCTTACCGACAGTAGCGGTTTTGAAGGTATTAACGCCCTCTTGCACGCTCTTGCTTCCAGTCACCACGGTTCTGTCCTTTCCGTCCCCAATTAACATCAAATTCATTATGTTCTTCGATATGTCGATATTTTCCTTGTATCTCCCCGCCTTAACGTAGATGACATATCTTTACTGCTCTTCTGAGGGGCAGCATTAACTGCTTGAGCGATTGTTCAGTAATTGCGAGAACCATCTTGCGCAACAACCACGTTCGCTTGGCTGGCAGGACTGGACGACTGCAACAGCCTCCTGTCTCCGGCCGATACCCATTCTGGATACCCATCTTCAATCACACGATCATAGTTGGAATGGAAAATTTTACCTTCATTGTCATCAACAGATAACAGCCGCCGGTTTTTACCAGTGTTGGTTGGCAACGTGGAGAGCTTGTATATGGAAAGCGAGTTGCTCACTAACACGGTCAGATTCACAGCTCTTGAATGCATGAGAGCTCTGATAGAATTAGTTGCCGTTAGATTGAGATCACGAAATCCGTTCAAGCAGGTGTCCTGGTTTGTAAACGCTGCGCTCAGCCAAAGTGGGGCCTTGTCTTTGTTGCTCAAGCAGACGTTGAGATGATCCATGGTGTATTCAAATAGCTCCAAACAATCTTTCCATGCCGCGCGCTCTCTTTCGTTCAAAGCATTATTTTGGAGATTCATAGCAAAGTCGCGAGCATTTTGGGCCCGTTGCATGCTGACTTGCAGTGCGACGTTAGTAAGATCGTCAAGCTTGGCCGTGTGTTAAGCAGGATAGGAAGCCATTGACGAGACGCATCGTTCAGGATAAAGAGTGTGGCTACAAGCCGACTTCACCGACACCTTGGAGACAGTTTTCCAAGCATGATGATGATTGTTGTCATTGGCGTTAGAGCTCGCAGACGCCTCGACTGCCACAAACAAGAGGGCAGCCAGAACGAGAATGGACGCCAGAACAACTCTGACGTAATTCTTTAACTTATTCTGTAGTCGGTATAGAATTAGGTTATCTGTCTCCGTTTAACGCTTTGAAATGGTACGTTGAGTGTCTGCATGAAATTCTCATTTCACTTAAAAATTACATTTCGAATTGCTTCATGTTACTTCGTTTAATTTTAGTGAAATTCAGCAGCTATGAGGACGCCGAATTCGTGAGGAATGTCACACCGCCTAAGCATTCAACGGTTCGGGAAGGAAACTGGTAGCACTCAACGTTGATATTCTATGACTTACGGCATTATTTGGATTCACAAAGTCCGCGAGAGTACGGCCATTTGGTTTAATCGGCATAGTAAACTTGTTTTGTTTTCTTCCAAATTCGTGTCAATTGTTTAAAGTAAATCAAACAATTTTTTCTATAAATTGTTTATAATTCTAAGATTTAATATAAAGCCAACAAAAAAAACCTGTAAATTTGCGTTCAAACACTCGAATGAAAACTTGAAAGAAGTTTAAGGAAGGTGCAAACAGTGTTTAGTAAGACTGGTTAAGCCATGACGTGGCTCTTATTATGTGGCATGCGTACAAAAATCCTCTAACTTGTCATTTTTGGAATTATTATATTCAATCAGAAAGGCATCCTCAAGAGGCCTGAATAATCGCTATAATGCACGAAGTTTGCCAAGTCCAACTCCAACGTGCTTTTCGATATATATGAAACATTATTATCGCTGCCTTTTTAGATGTGAATGATGATTCCAGCACGAGTATGAGAATAAAACCTTGCTGGGCCACATCCGCAGTCTGCCTTATCTGCGATTGCCCAGTTGAATTGATTATAGCATGGCACCACTCTTTGATTTCCTTTTCACACTGCAATATCGGCTCACTCTTAACTACCTCTTACCTACTACAAGGCGATTGGGAATGATTAACATACGTAATCTACAGTGATCCACCAATTAAAACGAATTCTATTAATTTAAAAAATTACAGTAAATTCAATGTCCAAGCATCCCCAAAATGCACCTGTAATCATCGATTTCATAAAACTCTGGTTTCCTATTGGTTGTCAAAGGCAAAAGAATATTTAATAAAATTCCTTGAATGTTTAAGTTTCTACAATATATTTATTTCTAGATCCATATCCATTCTTTAATGTTCATCGTTATGGGCGTTGAAATTTAATGGTCAATATTTCATATCATTTAATTTTTTCACGACTATTATCAATTCATTGCACAGTCCATCTTTAAAGGAGGAAAAATGGAAGTTTTATTTTTTTTCGCTTTATTTTAATACTATAATTTTGCATGGTCCGTCCAAAATTTCCCCATTCATCTTATCTTTAAAAAAAATCCCCCCGTTTTACAATAAAAAAAAGTTAAAACGACGTAAATTTAAAAACCTATAAATTTCTCAAAATATAAATTTGTTGAGCTATAGCACAATGATAGTGAGCCAGAGGCTGGTCCCATTCTCAATATAAAAAAGAATGATCCGGGGATACGTAGAAACCAATTTAAAATGACTCCCCTCAAAAACTGTCGTTTTTTATACATGTAGAGATCGAATCTAACATGCTTGAGAAATGTCAACACGAAATTTGCAATTATAACAAAAATATTGGTTTGATCTCAAGGAATTGCGTTTTCGTTACGACAAATATGGCTTTCCGTAATAGTGTACGTGCAAGTATTGGGGACCAAAAAAATGTATTTGTATTTGTCTGTATCCGAAAAAATCAGCTTATTTAGATTTTACAAATGAGGTTTGTGGCACGCGTGTCCCTCTGAACGGTACTCTTGGGTTTGTTCTTATTGTTACAATAATACAACCTAAATGATTGAGACGTTCCATGCTGGCAATTTGTCTTGCAATTAAATATAACCATTGTAACATGGTGTAGTCTAGAACATGGGTCTAATGGAGGACAGCCTTTTCCTTCCAATTTTCATTGCAATAGTCAAAGTAAATTGTAGAAAAATGTGTATAGAAGCAAAAAGTCTATTTAAATTGTAATTAACTTTTTCCAAATTTTCTAAGAGTTTGGAAAGCATTAAAAAAACAAAAATGAATATATTAAAGGATGATCCTTATAATTGGATTTTGATTCGTTTCTATTAGTTGATATTTACTTTTAATATTTTTTAATGTACATTTGTTTTCTTTAGCTTCATTTCAACTAAGATGCCTCTTGAAAGTCTCAAAAGATTCTTGAAACGTTTAAGTTACATAAACATATTATTTTGGACTATTGCTATGCTTGTGCAACTGTGGTTGATGAAACTATCACTTAATGCAAATTGGGGATTACAAAATAGTCGTTATACTTTTATAATGACCGATTAATATGTACCTCTATTTATGCAACTTACCACTATAAACACTATCAGTGTCATCATCTCACAAGGAATGCTTGACTTGAACCCTATTTACTAACTGAAACTTCTTGCTCTTTGATATTTAGAGATTGACAGACTCCAAATTCGTGACACAAATCCAAAAAATCAACTTCCACAATGCAACAAATGAAAACACACTAAAAATTAACCATAACACATTATAATTGTTATTTGTTGATGCAAGATTACATTAATCAAATACTTTTGCATCAAACACCCTTGCTAACTGATAAAATCCATCATATCCTTCCCAAAAATTTGTAGTGAGAAACTAATCTATAATTTAGTAAAAATTTCACACATAATTCATCAATATGAATCCTATACTTTATCCTAATGATGCTTGATTGTTAATTATTTTTTATTTTTATGGTATTTTTGGTCATGCATTGTTAGGTAATCTTAAGATGATCTCCATGGGTACTCATTAACTTAATGACATTTAATTTCATGTGTTATTTTATAATTATAAAAAGGCAAGGGGACCCACTTAATACAAAATAATTCTTAAGTTTTTTTGGAAGGGCAAATGAAAGGCAAATTTAATTTATCTCTTTGGGCTTGTTAGCCTCTTGTCTCTTTTTAATTAACTCTTGATTGATTAGATTGTTTTTTTTCTCATGAATTAGCTTTAAAATAGTTTGCATGTGTACACAATAAAAAATTAAAAGTGTTGAGATTGTAAAGGGACATGATCAATGAAATTAGAGCAAGAAAGTACTGAAAGAACATAAGAAACAAAACTACAAAAGACACAATATTTTATTACATAAAATCAATTTGAGAAAACTCTAGAAGCATGAGGGGTTTGTTTCATCCACCTTACTCTATATCATTCTAAAATTACATGTATACTAGCTTCAAGGCCTTCATGGGCATTCTCTATTTTATAATATTTATAAACATACATACATGTTCTACAACTTAATCACATTTTAATTTGACACTTCATCTCCAAAACCACACACATTCAAAAAGAATATCTATTAGGAAACATAAAATTGCTTTAAAATAACTTTTCAAAACACATTAATACATCTTGACATCAAAGAAAAATCAAGTATGAAGCCAAAAAGACTTAGAAGAAGAAGAAAAGCCATCTGCTACTATTACTAAAACTATTATTTCTCTTCAATAAAATTGGTTGATTCATGCAAAATGAAATTACTACTTAATGTTGTAAAATTTTAGTGGTAGTTACCAACTACCACCTCATGAACAAGAGGTTTTTTGAATACCATATATTTTGCCTATAAATCTGGGTTGACATGCCATTTTTTAATTGCATAATATTTCAAGAGAAATCCAAATATGTAATAATAAACTATGTTTGACAACTTGTACCTTTTAAAGTCTCTACATCAAAACCAATTTGATTTTAGGTCATAACATGACACAACATCTTATTGAACCATGCAAATGGTTAATTAATATAAGAAATTGAGAAAGATTGATGGAATGTTGATTTTAAGTGATTTAAGTTACATTATTAGTTACAATTCTAGAAGTGGATTAGTTATCTCATTTTTATAAAATATAGTAATTTATTTTTTGGATCATATCTTTATAATTAAGGGACTTTTAGTCCCTAAAATCTTAAGCACACATACAATCAATAAATATATTCCCCACTTCCTAAACCTCTCATGTACTTGGAACATGTATATTTAATGAATGAACTTAATAAATATGTGAAATTTTGAGTCCAAATTTTGATGCCCATTGTATGGCTCATGTCCTTACAATAATGATTTTCGATGAATACCTTGTCAAAAAGAGGAAAATATAGTATAAATTATATCCCATGCTATTATTAGTAGACATGCATTTAACTAATCCATTTAATTTATTATTTTACATAAGGAGAAAATAAAACTTCCAACTAGCATTAAAAAACATTTACCTTGAGCAGAATTTAGCAAAGAGATCTTAGATTTGCCTTCATAGGATTTGATGGTGTAGATTTTTCCATCCTTGACAAAATAGTACTTATTATTTATTCTAATGAAAATAACATATCTAACATACATATAGGGGTTGCTGAAAACTATACCAAAAATATCAAGAGGTGTAACATTTATAGTAGTTTCATCAATGAAATGTTCATATTTTATTAACTTGAATTTTTATTGTTTAGAAACCTCTATCTCTATTATGTTTTTCACCCATTTTAGGACATATGTATTAGGATGATTATATATTTTCAGCCCAAGTTCCTCTACTAACTCTTTATTAATCAAATTATTAGAGAAAAAGAATAAAAAAGAGCATCAACTATTACGATATTAATTTGATCTTTGATATGGATAGTTTAGGAGGTTTCACTTTGCCTTGAGTATCATTAATACCTAAACATACATTTTTTCACAGTGGAGGTAAAAATTACTTTCTCATCCAAACTAGAGTTACACAGAACCTATTTTCCTTGAAATAAGTTTATGTCCTACTTATTTATCTTTTTCTTAAATGAATGTAATTTTGTATGTAATTTCTAATAATCATCATCTGTATGACCATCAACATCACAGGTAAGTGTATGAAGTTGGGGATCCTAAAAGAGGAAAATTTTCTACCAAAATGTGATTTAAAAGAAATCATATGGGCTATTAATTTTCCCCACAATAATTATCAATATTGAACCATGTATGTAGTAAAATTCATATGTGATAATCTACTAGTTTAATTTTTATAGGGTTTTGAAGTTATATAGGCCAAGGGTTTTTAAGTTTTATAGGAAAAAGTAATCAATGGCATGATGTGCATTTAATAAAATAAATGTTAATTATATATTCTTATAATTTAAATTTAATTTAATAAATATAATAAATTAGCACCAATGTGCATTTTTTGAAATTGCTCTTAAATATCCATGAGTTATCATTTAGAAAATAGGTTTTTTAAATCTAGTATGGTTAGTACTTAGTTGTTTTATGGTTTTTCATATTTAAACTAATTATTTTAGGCTATAATTATTGCACTTAGTGTCCATTTTAGGTAAACCTATAGTCATTTTGTAGGTTTTGGGGTCTCTCAAATTAATTTATAATATTTTAGGAATTCTAGGTGTGTAAAATTAATTGTACAATCTTTGCATCTTACATAGATAGTGATATATATTTGAAGTTATTGACTCATAAATTTACAAATAAACCTAATTTTAACTATATAACATTATTTAGGTAACATTTGGATATAATTGATTTGATTATTGAACCAATTACTTGATTATTTCAATTAAGGATGAAATTTATGCTTATTTGATCCCTGTGAACCTAATTGTAACTATATGATGTGGTTTAGGTCTCAATTGGGACCAATTTCATCATTAAATGAAATAATTACTAGATTGGTTCAATCAAGGATATAATTTAGGTCAATTTGTTCTGTTTAAACCTAATTACAATAATACAACATGATTTGGTGCTTAATTAGCACCAATTTCATCACTAGGTATAAGCACAAAAATGGATCCACTTTTTAAATTTTTTTCTCAAGGCTTACAAAGGTTGAGCAACATTTAAAATTAGGCACATGTATTTTAAAGTTTTTTTGTTGAACATAAATTCAAATTACCTTGTCTTATCAAGTTTAAAGGGCATATGACCTGTGTAATGTAAGGGTTTCACACCCTTAAATTTGATTTTAAAATTCATACACCCTTTTTATTACAAAGAACACACATGCTTTTTATTTTATAAAGAATCATGAAAATAATGGTTGCATTATAGTAGTTGACCCAAGTAAATTTAGGATAAAATAAGAAAGGGTGTGTGTGTTTTCCCTATAAAAATATAAATCAAACATATCCATAAATAATTCACATATTCATTACCATCTTAGCTACAATTTTTTATTCCATAAGGAAATCTTAGGATTTGAAATGTATATTTTAATTCTTAGGGATTCAAATTTTACAACAAAAGATATAAAATAATAATTTTTATTTTTATCATTCATATAGAGTTTTTGATGGAGATATTTCATGAAGAAAACCCATTAGAAAACCTATAACATATCCCTAATGAGAAACCTGAAGAAGAAGTAGAATTATTTCAAAAATATAATTATATGTAAAAAAAATAGGAAATTATCAATTATTTGTTTCATGGCCCATTAGAAACAAACTGCATAAAATTTTCTTGTAAATGCATTGGAGTAATTTTTATAATAAAATGGTAAATGTCACTTCCAAAATTGATGCAGTATATCATCAGATAGATGTCTTGCAATATTAGTTTTTGTTAACCTCTGATATGAGCAATTTAAAAAGAAAAATATAATAAAAAATAAATGTGTGATTTTTTTAATATGTGTAGAACCACCCAATCACCACTAATGAGCCAAAAACACATTATCATTGATTGGTGTATTCATGAAAATATTAAAAAATAACTTTTGGGATAGGTTGTTGATGGTGTTTAATGAGCCTCTATATAAAGATAATGAGGTTCCATTATATTTTATGATAAAGTTTTATTGTGCATTTATTTTCAAATAAATGCCAAATTATTTTGACATGAGTGGATCTCAAGGTAGTGAAGGTGGGTCCTCATTTGATAAACTTAGTGCAACTCAAGACTAAAACCATCCATATCTTCATGTATCATAGTACACATAAGGACACCATTAACATAGTTAGTAGTTTCACACATGTACTGATTGACCATGAGACACATACATTGAGTACCATGTATTCATCCACAATATGGGATATAGGTGGAAACACATCTATTAGTTTCCCTAAAAGTATTTTATCTATATGTTTCAACACATATATTAGTGTCCCTCATTATTTGCATTCTTCACATTGTAGAACAACCAATATTGTCCTAACACTTTATGTGCATTATTTTAGATCATGCATAATATTTTGTACTAGACCATCTACCCATGTTAGACATAAATAAATCCATTAGGAAAATATATAGAACCAATTCACACATATTTTATAGGAAAAAATATAAAATATTATATTTACAATTAATCCCATACCTTAGGTCACTACATATATAAATATGCCATCTGTAATTAATTCAACAACTTAGGAAACTACACAATACAATAATCCATCTATGGTTACTTCAACACATAACAATGTTACACAACTAGATATTGCATCTATATTTATTTCAGCACTCAGACATGATAAAACAACATATCTCATCTACAATTAGTTCATTACCTTTGAACAACGTTTTTTACTATATGTGTTCACATAGTTCATTTATTATATATTTTTTATATATCTAAAGGAGTATTAAATTAATCTTATATGCTGTATTGCTTGATTTTTTTTACTTATACATATTATGATAGATGCTAAGAGTACCTCACCTAGATTTCATTTTGTTTTTTAGTATCTTATTAGCATTGTAGTTCCCTACACATAAGTAAATATCATGATATATATGCATATAACAAAATATAATTAAATTGATTTTCATTTATTTATTAAAATCAATTGTAAAAGTATTATAAAGTTGATATTTTTAAAAATGTTATATAGAATATATATTTCTATTATGTTTGTTTAATCAGCCTCCCCCTCTCTTTTTTTATGGATTTATAAGATATATAATGAAATACACTTAACATGCCTCTAAATACAAGTCTTAAGCCCAATTTTGACATGTATCTAACAAGTGCATATCTTATAATTATTGATATAAATCTAAAATCCTCATCCATAAAAAACCCTAATCCCACATCGGTTGGTAGATTTGGTTTGTGGCAACATATAAACCCAATAGACCATGATATTTGTGTCAATGTGCATGATGATATAATGGAATAGGCCTTCATTTAATAATATAATAGATGATTAGTCATGGATCCAAATTTTTTGTTTGTTAACCCTTCCACTCTTCTCCTCTGTGGCCTAATAATCAAAAATAAATTATAGTTTCAATGCCTCTAAATACATGCCTTACTAATGTTTTGGGTATTTGACACAAGAAAGATAAAATAATTCAAAATATTCATTCATTCAAACATTATAAATATGAAAATAAATATGTTAATTTGAATTTAAATGGATAAATACATATTTCACTATTTTAGTTTATAATTGACAATGTAAGATAGAGAATACGTGCTTAGTTGATTTTTACTATCTGTCACTAATAGAAGGTATCTTTGTACCTATAAATGTTTTATAACTACTTATTTAGATCTTTAAACCTAAAGTAGGGGATATCAGTGGATTTTAACCCATGTTGAATCTGCTACTATGTATAAGTTACTGACACTTCCTTATGCATTATGTGGGTGTGTAAGTCTTTAGACACCTATGATTGTGCCTATAAATATTTACTATGTTTTTGAATGTCTTCAGTCATATGGGATGATGATGTAGCTATAATTAGGGGTATAGATTAATAGATGTCTTACACCATGTATCCTTTATACTACACACCATATAAATAAATAAATAATGTAAACATAACTCATATATGTCTTAAAATGTAGTGCATAAATTACAATACGATATTACAACAACACCCAAAAAAAATCATAATAATATGTATTACAACATTAGATCCACAAATCCTTGCTCACTACCTCATGGTCTTTGCTAGTGTAATACTCTCAAAATAAATAATTATATCTCATCTACCAAAAAATAATTCTATTTTCAATTTTTTTTAAGGATGCTCATAAATTCAAAATACCCACATACTTATATTAAGTTATTTACAACCACTAATAGTATTTAACACACCTTAGGGTGTCATAAACATTAAACATTATATACAATTCTAAAATACTTAGCACATTAAAAATTAATGCATTAAGAACAAATACACCATATGAAATAATAAATGATTCCTTTGTATAATCCAATGGATTAAATATAATGAATATTTGTGAAAAACATCAAAATAACATATTCACCCAAACACTTGTACATGAAGAAAGATGTATGAAGTCACAAGACTTTGAAAAAAACAAATGTGTCAAAAACCCTTACACCATATGATTCATATCTATTAAATTAAATTACACAAATTATGTTTATATCTCCAAATTAATCACAAATTATTTCCATACTTATAAAATAAATAACCCACTCATTCAATAATTCTCATCAACTTTTTTAATTAGATGGAAAATAATAAACCTATGCAATGACCTAATTAAAAACTTTAATTTCAAAGAACATGCCATAGAATTTAATAAGTCTTTCAAATATAATTGAAAAATAGTTCTTAAATAAAATTATAACATTGTGTCTTGTGCAAAGCTTTGAAAAATTACTTATAAAAATAAAAATTACAAGTGTTTATAATAATAAATGCATAAAACAAATGAATTAAAATTGTGTGCCCACAAGATCTACAAAATAACATATAGACAAAAAATGCTTATAATAAAAGCTTCCATAAAACAAAACAAAAAATATTACAAAAAATATTAGACTTTTCAAAACATACAAACAAATACATATGTTCAATGAGATACACAAAATAAAACCCAGTCAAGTTTTCTTTTAATGCAAGACTGTAAGTGAATCCAAATGTTCATGCATTGTACACCTTAGGTAAAAAAAAGAAACATGAGATCCTAAATATGAGAATTATAAGAGATGTGATAATGGTTTTCCATGTTTTTCAAATTTTGATGTACTTATCCATTCTACATCTTCAATTCCTCAACACTTTCAATTTACAAGATATTATGTATATTCCTTTTCTCATGTGGTCTTTCCAACTCATATATCAATCACATGTTCCACTTCATCGCATTACATTTATATCATTTATATAATCTAATAAATTTAATTATAATTTATGTTTATACTTTCACTACTCTATCCTTCATAATATGGATATAAATCAGCCATATTAAAAATGGGTGATATATTAATCCCTTATAGCATATCTATATCATATGTATTCTTCTCAAATATTTGAAATATTATGAATGACCCAATATTTTTCCATTTCAAATTATCACAAGTGTATTTTGGAAATATATTTTTCCTTAAGTGTGCTAAGACTAAAAACATTAAACTTGGTATTCTACTTCCCTTGTCTTCACGTATGTGTATTATTTTTCTCTATGCACTAATTTTATCTAATTTTTTGTGAGATTATACACTTTTCACTAAGAGATATACAAAATAAATTGTTTTATTAATTTTATTTATTTATTTTCATTTAGTGTCACATACATCCACAAACCATCTTGGAATAAATCCATAAGCAATCTGAAAAGTGTCTTCCCTTTCACTAGTTGGCAAACTCTACAATCTTAAAAATAAATACACACAAAAAAACTCATTGCGGCGAAGAATAATTCTCTATTATATTTTCTTATGTTTTATCATAACTAAAATGATCTTCCAAACCTCCACTATGAATTTATTTGATCAAAATTTTGTGGATTAATCATTTTAGTCTACACAACTAAGCTCTTCAGAGCAACATTTCATTCTATATAAAAATAATATTACAATAATGTTTTATCTTCACTCAATGGTTATTCATATGATTTCTATGTTTCCTTAAAATATTCATAATTTTATTACTATTACTTAATAATAACAATTTATATTAATTCAACATTTAGTTTAATAAACAAAATAACTCTTATACTTATTTTGTCTGTAACTTTATTTGATTTTCCAATTTTATACCCTAAAAAAATTGAATAGATATATATAAATTCAACATAACTTATATATCTCAGAGTAAATTTACTCTAAATATTAATGAATTAAATTTCTCAATGGTATGTATATAGTATAAACTCCTTGTGTTACATCTTGATTCTTTGCTAAGTAAACTTACTTGATTATCCATAGATATTTATAGCTAGTAATTTTATTTGGTTAGTATTAACTAAGCTATGAGTTATATGTTGTTATGGGATATTTGTGTATTAAATTGATTACATTATTTCATTTCTATGAGTTACCTAGAGTTTATATTCTTACATTATGATCATGTTAATTTGGTTATTTCTGTAGTATTTTATGATATATATATATGTATATATATATATGTATATATATATGTATATATATATGTATATATATATATATATATATATGTATATATATATATATATATATATATGTATATATATATATATATGTATATATATATATATATATATATATATATATATATATATATATATATATATATACTACTTTCTTGTCATGAGTTAGATGTAGAAGAGATTATTCCATCAGAGCATGATGGAGGAAGAGCATCATTGGAGAGGGTAATGTATATGAAGGCGTTATACATAGTTAGTTGTGTGTTAGCTTAGTTTATTATTTATGTAGAATTAACCTCATGTGATTGCATGGTGGTACTATGTGTGTATGTCATGTTATTGTATTCATGATCATTAATGTTTATGATAACATAAATCTACATGAATAATCATAGTAATAACACAAGGATTATGTTTGTATTTAGATTAAAAAATGGATTAAAAGAATATAACTAACTCTATATTATTCATGTTATCCTTAAGTCATAAAAATTATTTACTTATATTGAGTTAGTAGAAAATGAATTAATTTTTTTATAGTTTCCAAATTGCATTATATTATGTTGATATTATCAAATTATATTGTAAGAAATAATTTTAATAAAAAATAAATTAAAAAGTGAAAGACTTAAAAAAAATGGGATCAGCTAATGGATAAAAGGGAAAAAGGTTACTTAGAAATTTTAGGGAAGAAAATACAAAAATTAAAAGTCATGATGTGAAAAAAAAAGAAAGTTTAGGCATAACATATAAGAAGTGGAAGATAATAAAAATAGGAGAGAGCTAAACAAGTGGAAAGAAGGATGA